>JAJOZX010001059.1:2500-127500 GCA_023014485.1 Bathynomus jamesi | reverse complement strand
TTCATAAGAAACCAGCTGCTTGTATAACTGGAGGTCATTGGCTGGCACAGAAGTAGCTAGCGTGGCCTTGAACCAAGCGGGAATGTGTCATTGCTGCGAATGGGACAAAATGGCTGAGGCTTTGCTTCTCTCATGGACTGGGCTCAAACTGGTTGCAGAGGAGAAAGATCTTGATGGTGTATATGACTTAAGCCATCCATCAAGTGCAGTGATAAGCACTGGGATGGATGAACTGGATACCACAAGGGGGAATGCCCTCCATGACTACAATGGTGAGCTCCAGCAACTCACGGTAGTTGTCCCATGGCTGTGCCTCCTGGAGTTGGCGCTTGCAGAAGCTAATGATGATGTGGTGGATTTCTGGGGCACCACAATACCAATATTTTTTCTCAGGGCAACCCAAATGACAAGACAGGTCCCAGGCCAGTCCTTCAGGTTCGAATCCTTGCAGGGATGACAGGACATGTCTAGGTCAACCAAACCAAACCAACCATCAATCTCAGGGATATCCAAAAAAAAAAACAAAGGTGTTATAAAAAGGCAACTTGCCAAACTGTCAATTTTCTGGATTTTTAATTATTTTTACTTTGTTTCTATTACGGTATTTTAATATGTAAAAATTGGGGACATGTTGATCCCCCTCCCAAACTCCCAAACTTTTCCCATCAACAATGACAAAAAATAATCTTTTCCTGTCCTCAGCCTACCACTAGAAAACTATAGATAGGTAATGAAAAACCTTAAACCTGTTTGCTAAAATGTTTTAACAAACAAGTACTTTATATTATAAAACCAAAGTAATTACCAACTTTTTATTTATTTATTTATTCATTTATTTATTTTTCTTAATTTAAGATTTGCCTCTTTCCATTCTAATTTCTTTTTTTTTTTTTTTTAATCACACTTCAAATCCTAAGGCTAGTGGAGTTACAGTCAAGGTATTTATCAAATTAACATAACTGATGTCCTCTTACTTTCAAGGTGGATGGTGCGCAACTTACAGTACAGTTGGTTTATATTCAGTTTACATTCATTTTAGTAGTTTTATCAATATTCTTCTCTCGATGGATAATAGCTAGTTGAAAATAAATGAATTCAGTTTCTTCTTGGGTTTGGTTTTATCTCTCTCAATTATAATTAAAATAATTTCTTAATTCTTGTAACTACTGTTGCTGGGTTCAGGAAATAATAATAATTTTGCTGATTACTATAATACTTCTATATTTTTTCATTCTCTTCTTTAATTTCTTAAGTTCATACTTAATGGACATAAACTACATTTTAATTATCTTCATTCCAGGATAGGGGAAAGAATAGGCTTTTATCCCCTATTAAATCAGAGAAAGAGAGGGATCATGGCCAAGTAGACATTCTGGCGGATAATGGGGAGAAGGGATCCTGTCCCCAAGATTATTTTTTTTTAGCCCAACATAGTCATAGGGTATTGAAGCTCAGAGTAAATATTAGATCTTTCCATAATATAGCTTTACTTTGGCCTCTGAAAAATCTTTCCTTCCCACCACTACTCGTTTGTCTATCGATCCTTCTTTATAATAAATTAACTATTTGGCCAATACACAAAAACCTTTAAAACTCGCTGAAATTCCAAAAATAACAAAATACTTGGTAATTACCTATCTAACCCTACCTCTTTTGCCTGATCTAATACATACTGGTATTTAAATAAAGATACTACTACTACTACTACTACTACTACATTAGAAATTTCCCACAATGTCATTAGCCCCAGAGTGATCTTTCATCAGTTTGAATTCATTCAAGTCAAAAAACACCGACCTCTAGGCCAGTGGTGCTGAACCTTTCATTTTTAGTGAGAAATTTGTTGAATTTTAGCTGCTACCGTAACATGGGGTTATTGCAGCCACTTTTTTCAGTTTTTTTATGGTTAATGAAAAACATGAAGCAAATTTTTGGATTTTATTTCATGACCAAGTAGGGCATTGTCAAGGCTGTGCCTGGTATAATAAAAATATATTTTAAACTTTTCTATGAAAATAAAAACCCACTCTAATAGATAGAGTTTATTTCCACAACAGTTTCAACGCCCACTGGCATCCTCCTCGGGTGGATACAGAAACACGAATGAACCAAAACAAGAGGGAAAAACAGTCCAGGGACCGACCATTAAGAAATTCGCACCTAGGTTAGATCCCATTCTCCCGACACCGGAAGGGCATTTTCATTAAGTACATTCGCGCAAATTTAAAACTATCTTCGTGTTCTAATCGGCTTTTTTCATTCATTTTTTGGTTTATAAGTTCTGTATAATAAACAACAATGTAATAACCAATGTAATAATAAATTTATAATTTCTGTAATAAATAATTATGCAATATTAAATGTAATAAATTTAATAATAAATGTAATAATTATGTAAAATAAAAAAATAATAGAATCTGTATGTTTAGAACAGGAAGATAGTTTTAAATTTGCGCGAATGTACTTAATGAAAATGCCCTTCCAGTGTCAGGAGAATGGGATCTAACCTAGGTGCAAATTTCTTAACGGTCAGTCCCTGGACTGTTTTTCCCTTTTGTTTTGGTTCATTCGTGTTTCTGTATCCACCCGAGGAGGATGCCAGTGGGCGTCGAAAATGTTGTGGAAATAAACTCTGTCTATTAGAGTGGGTTTTTATTTTCATATTTTGACCTTCACGTAGAAAAAGTGAAGTTTTTTGCATTTATTAAACTTTTCTATTAAGACAGATAATATCTAAGACTATGGCGCATTAGGCCTGTTCAAAAATCAACTTTTTCTTATTTTCATAGGTTTCTGTACATTTTCCCATGCTTTTTGACCTGAAAAAGCCGAAAATCACAACTATTTTGACCTAGGATGTTGGGAAGCATTGCCGCATGGAGCTTTAAATTTTCTGCCTTGAAATTGGCCAAAGTGCCAATTCCGGGGTCCCTTGAATTATGTTTTGCACTTTAACTTTTGATCTAAACAAGATAGAGCAACAAATTAGGTATCAAATGAAAGAGCATAAAATTAATAAATAATAATAATAATAATAATAATAATAATAATTATCTATCATTTTTCAGGAAACAACAGAAACTCAATCAGAATCTAGAAAACCATCTACAAGTTACAACTTCACAATGGCATTAAGCAAGGAGCTGAGGGAGCTCCGTGGGCGCACAGTTGATATCTCAGAACCTCCACATACTGTCCACAGGCAGGTGTCAACTGGGCCATCTACCAGATCTCTCACTGAAACTTTCCTGGTTGGATACCCTTCAGCTTTTATCAGTGGTTCCCAGCTTCCCACCAACAGACAGGCATTCCAGTATTTCCTTAATCTTCAGAATTTACCGGAAAATGCAGGGAGGCCCATGGTTCAAGACCTTGCATATGAAACAGTTGAATCTATCATCCCATTCTGGCAGATGGCTAGGATCAAGACACTGACCAAGTACAACGCAATGAAGCTCTTCATGAAACTACATGAGAAACATCGTGCTCGGGTGAGAAGCAAAGGAAGAGCAAGTAACCCTGGAGGAAAAAGAGGAGCATTTGTGCTGGAATTAGACAGCCTGTTCGATATAGGAGCTCCAGATGCAATCCAGGAAATACAGAACAACAGACTGTTATCCAGAGAGAAGAAAGATGAGGATATCAGGTTCTACGAAGACCAAAAGACTGAGAGGAAAGGTCATATGTCTGGTCATGACAAGATTTTTGAGACAAGATCCCTGCAGCAAGCAGCGAGGAATGAAAGACTGCAGCATAGACAAGAACAAGGTAAAACTAATTACTTTGAACGTCACAAAAAGTTTTAAGTTTTACTCCATTGCGATATTTAGCATGTACTTAACAATTACTGTCTTAACATGTTGTACTATTTTACAGCTGCAGCAGAACAAGAGGCAGTTGTTCATGTGGATGACATTACCTGGGGTGACTCAACTGACAACAACGCTAACACAGAGGACATGGATTACCATCAGCCTCGTCCTGGATGTTCTCACCATCAAGAGACTGTGACTAGTGTGACTTTGACATTTCCAAGGAAGGTCATGGAATGTGATGTCATCTGCAATACAGCTGATCATCTTGGTTTATCAGACAATCAAGTTACTGCCATGGTTTCTGCCACCTTGAAAGCTGGAGGGGCTGATCTGGATAACTTCATCATCTCAACCTCAACAACACGTCGCAACAGAATGTTGGTATAATATCAGCCAGAGTCACATGTCTAAGTTTTGTGAAAAACCCCCACAGTACGCTGCCTTACACTGGGATGGAAAGTTGCTCAAAGATGTCTTGGGCAGTGAACCTGGAAGTACCTCAGAGACTTTAGCTCTGCTAGTGTCTGGTCCACCTTCATACACTGAAGGAAAGTTATTGGGAGTACCTGTCATCGACAATTCTTCTGGCACAGCTCAGGCTGAGGCTTCAATGGATTTACTGGAGACATGGGAACTTACGGATAATGTTACTGCCCTTGTTTTTGACACTACATCCAGTAACAGTGGAGTTCACAGAGGAGCTGCCAAACTGCTAGAGAAAATGCTGAACAAAAAGGTGTTTTATCTGGCCTGTCGACATCACATCCTGGAAATCCTAGTAGGAGCAGTTTGGGAGAAGCTGTTTGGGAAGGTGAAGGGGCCAGATAATCCCTGGTTTGAGCATCTGAAGGATGTTTGGACGGACTTGTCCAAGGAAAACCCAAAGATGCTGGCTATCAACAGCAAATGGCTGAAGGAAAAGAAGAAGAACAGTGAAGAAATACTTCAAGACATTCTAATAGCAGGGTCATTCTCTGTCAGATCAACCAAAAAAAATGAAATTAACACCCTCATCTCTCATATTTTGCTGAAATTTGGTTTATAGGGAGTTTGTGAGCCCTGAATCCATTTCTGAAATTATAAGGTCAATCCGACCAACGGTTCAAGAGATATGACCTCGGGCAATTTGAGGTCACTCGCGAGGTTACTAACATTTGGCGAGCCATAACTTGGGTAATAATTGTCATAATTATATAAAAGTATATATATTTAGAATCAGAAAACGACAAGGAATCCAAATATGCAAGTTTTAGAACTCTAGGTTGAAAAATAAAAAAAGTTAGACTGTAACCAAAATTTGAGGTCACGATTTGACCTCTGGGGTATCAAATGAGAATTTTTTTTTAAATGTAAAAAATGAAGGCATAGGCATTGGCTATTAGAATCAGCAAAAAAAGTTTGTTTATGTTAGTATTTTTCATGTAACTAACATATAAGTGAACACCATATTCATAAGTTGTGCGTCAATTCTACCTATTTTTTCACACTTAAGCTCATAATTTGACCTATAGAAATTAAAATTACATTTTTTATAGATATAAAAAACAAAGTCAGAGTTCTTGACTAATAGAAACAATCATAAAAAGTTTGTTTATGTTGGTACTTTTCATGTAACTAACTTATAAGTGAACACCATATTTATAAATTGCTTGTCATTTCAAGGAATTTTTATATCTTAGCTATCAATTTGACCTCAAGCTCCAAGAATTTAATAAAAATTGTATTTCACTGCTAATCTACACTGGCAATAATAGTTATAATAGTGAAAGGGGAACTAAGCTCACATGTAGCCTAAACAAACCTGTTGAAACATGTTGCTACTTGTCTAAGTGCAGAATCAACACAGATAGTTGCAAAATTCCTTGTCTACAGGTTAGTACAGTTCCAGCCAGCACTGTGGGTGGCTGGTGGGTATGGTGTTTTAATGAGCCTCAGAGACTATCAAGGCCTAAAATATTAAGTGTGTATAGCTATATATTTTCTAAAAAATATATATTACCTAATTGTAAATCCTATATCTTTACAGATCAAAATACAATGGTTTGGCACTTGAAATACTGCCAGGACCCTATTCAAAAACACAAGAAACGCATAACAATCAATCTTAGAAAAGTGACTGATGTACTTGTTGAAAAATGTGCTGGAAGAGTGAAAAAAGACTCATTGTTGTGTGTGAACTGCTGGACACTGATAATGAAAAACCCCACTATACTTAGTACCACTGAAAACAACGAGTCTGAGCAGGATTCAAATGAATCATCTACTATCAGTGGCTTGAGTAACATCTCTTCAATTCAAGATCTGGACAATGACAGTGATTGCTTGATAAAGGAAAATCCTTCAACTTCAGTTGAACCAGTTCTAGCATTTCTGGACCAAACACCAGCTAAAAAAAGTAAGTAATAAATTAATATAATAACTTATATATTACTACAAGGTCTGTTTGATCTACTATATAGCCAATTATATAGCATTTAAGGTACTATAATTAATATTTAATTACTAATATTCAGGTGTGTGAAACCTTTTTTTCTGTTCTTTTCAGAAGGGCTGTCATTAAGCCAGAAAAAGCGCAAGGCTCGTGGTAAGCTATCATCTGCTCAGAAACACCTGAAGGAGAGGCTAGAACTCAGTTATGGTGTTCAAATTACCGAGGAGGTAAGTGATACTTCAAAACCTGAAACTAAATCTGAAAAACATCTAGACAAATTAATGAATGAATTGAAACAGTCATTCCTGGAGAGCAAATGTCACCATCACAAACTACAAATATTGACACACTCACCATACACAATTGAAAAAACAGCTAGTTTCTTTCAAACTACAACATACATGGTGAAAAGAAGCCGTTCACTTAAATCAGAACATGGAATCCTTCCGAAGATTCCACTAATGAGCAAAGGAAAAGTGATATCTGAAGAACACAAAGATATAGTTAGAAGATTCTATGAGTCAGAAGAGGTTAGTCGTATGTGTCCTGGCCAAAAGGATTGCGTGAAAGTTATCAGTGCTGAAGGTGCAATGAAGGTGCAAAAACGATTGGTCCTCGGGAATTTAAGAGAGATGTTTGAACTATATAAAAATGATGAAAAGAATCCCAAAATAGGATTTTCCACATTTGCAAAATTACGGCCATCATATTGTGTGCTTGCCGGTAGTGGTGGGACTCATTCTGTCTGTGTCTGCACATACCATCAAAATCCAAAATTGCAGCTGGCTGCATTGGGAGAAAGAGGTCTTTCATACAAGGATCTTATGGATTACAGTGTCTGCAGTACAGAAAGAGAGACTTGCATGATGCAACTTTGCAATGATTGCCCAAGAGAAGAGGGTGTCCTGGATTTTCTTGAGTTACTTGACAGTGTGAAATCAGCTCCAAATGAAATATCTTACAAGCATGGGTGACTGTTGACCGTTGTACAATGGTTGATAAGGTGGAGCCACTTCATGAATACTTATCATCCCTAAGCATGAAAATATCCCGCATGGTTCGTCATCACTTTGTTGCTCAGCAACAATCACAGTACTTCAAGCAGTTGAAAGAAACACTACCACCTCAGAGCGAGGTAGTTATAGTATGATTCTCTGAGAATTCTTCTTTCATTGTCCAGGATGCTGCCCAAGGGTTTCACTGGGACAATTCACAGTGTACAGTTCACCCTTTTGTCATCTATTATAGATCATCTGCAGACCAGGAACTTAGCCATTTTAGTGTCTGTTTCTTATCTGCATCACTAAAACACAACACTATAATGGTTTACTCATTCATATTGAAGCTTATGACATATGTTAAATTCAGATGCCCACAATTGAAGAAGGTGCACTATTTCTCAGATGGATGTGCTGGCCAATATAAGAACAGATACAACTTCACAAATCTCTGTTACCATGAAGAGGATTTTGGTCTGTCTTGTGAATGGCACTTCTTTGCTACATCCCATGGCAAAAATGCATGTGATGGGATTGGAGGAACAGTGAAAAGAGCTACTGCTCGTGCCAGTTTGCAGAGAACTACAGAGAGGCAAATTCTTACACCAGAACACATGTTTCAGTTTTGTAAAGAAAACTTGAGCAAGATAAATTTTTTCTTTGTAACTACAGCTGATTTGAAAGATGCAGAAGAACAGTTGGAACATCGATTCAAGGATAGTAGGGCTATTCCTGGAACTCAGAAATATCATAGATTTGTTCCCCTAAACAAGGAAGAACTGATGGTGTATCCCATTTCAAGTGGCATTGGAGAAAAGAAAAGAATAAGGAAAAGTCATTTTACTAATGAACCTGCAATGCTTGGTAACCTAAAATGTGTCAAACTAGGAGAGTATGTTGGCTGCATTTATGACATGCAAGTTTGGTATGGAATTGTGGAGGAATATTGTGAAGAGTTTGATGATTTCACTGTGAACTTTCTACATCCCTCTGGGTCATCAGGATCAAGTGCATATTATTATCCATCAAACAAGGATTCATGTGCAGTGCCAGGACATCATATATTAACTGTAATGAGTTGTCCTACCCTAAGAGGAGGCAGCAGAATTCAATACATTTTTCCACAAAAAGAAATTGATGAGAGCATCGAGCATGCAAAAATTGTATTAGGCTAGCACATGAATCCTCTAAGTAGGTCTTCCCCTTTCACTATTATAACTATTATTGCCAGTGTAGATTAGCAGTGAAATACAATTTTACATTTTTTGCCTTTGTTTTTATATCTATAAAAAAATGTAATTTTAATTTCTATAGGTCAAATTATGAGCTTAAGTGTGAAAAAATAGGTAGAATTGACGCACAACTTATGAATATGGTGTTCACTTATACACTGGGTATCAAATTATTAGCCACTTTGTGCTCATCCATTGAATTCGTCAAGGTCACTCACAGTCACTGAATGTCACGACACTGAATGATGGTGACACCTATCTGCGCATACAGTATTAAAATCGTTTCATTCTGCGCAAACGTAAACAAACGGCGGCCATTTGCATGAATTAGCAACGACTTTGGTGTCTCTAATTATTAGCTAGGTGCCAAATAAGTTTGTGATTATGGGTCACAAAGGTGATTTAACCTCTGATGAGAAGTCCACCATCGTCTCTGAGCTGGCAAAGGGGAAGACAACCCTGGAAATATCAAAAATCCTGTGAAGATATCACCGCACAGTGAAGAGATTCGTCGAGGCTCCTGGTGCTGTCCGTTTGAGGGCTGACAAAGGTGTGTCAAGGACAGTTTCTCGACGTACCTTGTCTCGTATCAAGCGTGAAGCTGTGATAAACCCGTGCCTGACCAGTGATGAACTTTTCAAACGTTGTGGCGAGGAAAAAGTGTCGAAAGCTACCAGATGTCGCATCCTGAAGAAGGTAGCCAAGCACGTCAAGCCTGTTACAAGGCCTCCTCTGAAGGTAGTTCATAAGCAGAATCAACTGAAATGGACAGAGGACTACATGAAAATTGATTTTTCAAAAGTCCTCTTCACTGACGAATGCTGTGCTACCCTCGACGGACCAGATGGATGGAGCAAGGGTTGGGTAACAATTGGAGGGAACCGTCCTCATCGTTTGAGACGCCAGCAAGGGGGAGGTGGCATCATGTTTTGGGCAGGCATTGTTGGAGGTATGATGGTTGGGCCATGGAGAGTTCCAGACGGCATTAAGATGACTGCCAATGCCTATGTTGCCTTCTTAACCCTTCGGATGCGCAATTCCTGACCGTGTACTTTCCACCTGTGCGCAAAAAAATCAGGAAATTTACCCATTTGTTAACGTAAAATAAATCAAGTCAAGCACCATTTTGTTAAATTATTTTTGTTTCCCTTAATAAATAAAGATTTTCTCTTACAAACTAAACATTTTCTCTTACAAAATAAACAGAATTTAGTGGGTAACTTGGGAATATGGTTGAGTAGAATTTTATGAAAATTTACACGTTTTCAAGCGTTTATGTTCAGTCTTGCATGAGAAATTGGGGGAATGAAACGTGCAAATGATCCACTAGGACATTCTGGAGCGATTGTAAAGACACTTTTAGCTAAATATTTGAATAAAGGCCACATTCTGTATGCTGACAACTGGTATACGAGCCCATTACTATGCAAATATCTGCATGTAAATAAAACAGGATCTTGTGGAACTGTAAAGGTAAATAGAAAAAACATGCCCAAGTTTCACCCAAGTAAAAAAGGAGAGTGCCATCTGATGGAATCAAAACCTTTATTAGCACTAAAATGGACTGATAAAAGAGATGTGCATATGCTAACAACAATTCACAGTGGAAGCATGATTGACTCAGGAAAGGTTGATCATCGAACAAACGAAATAAAATTCAAACCAGATGCTGTTGTGGACTATAACAAAAATATGCATCTGGTGGACAAATCTGATATGCAAATTAGCAGCGTAGAATGCGTTAGGAAAACTGTGAAGTGGTATAAGAAGGTATTCTTTCATCTTTTGGATATTTCTCTTTACAATTCCTTTGTACTCTACAAAAAAACTACGAAAAAGCAGATTTCAATGAGAGAATTCAATCTTACATTAGTCTCTCAACTACTCACGAAGTATGCTCAAATAACATCCCCACATCCTGGAAGACAAAGTGTGAGACCAAATGCTCCTGACAGACTTCTCTCAGCTAATTACATTGAAAAGCATCACCTGGAACAAGTTCCACCAACACCATCTCGACCTGTAGGTCAACGACAATGTCATGTATGCTCACATACAACACAAAGAGAAAAACATGTTAGAAAAGTTTCTACTTGGTGTCCGGAATGCAAAGTTGCATTGTGCCTTGAGTGCTTTGTTCTCTACCACACCTGTGCCAACTACTAAATACTAAATTCAGTAAAAGTGTAAAACAATGTTGTAAATAAGTATAATGGAAAGTGTAGATTTATCAAAATAATATTTATTTCATGAACAATTATTTTCCAAAAGGACTTATTTTATAAGGAGTTATTTTTGAAAAGGAATAAAAAATTATTTTTCAAGAGGACAAATAAAATGTATATTCTTCAAAACTCAAATGTAAGTATAATACTTGCTCGTTTGTGTACATGTGCGCATATGCATACATGCATGTGTGTGTGTGTGTGTGTGTGTGTGTGTGTGTGTGTGTGTGTGTGTGTTGCGGATGGTTTATGAATATATCTGAGTCATAGATTCTTCAAAACTCAAATGTAAGCATAATACTTGCTTGTTTATGTGTACATGTGTGCATATGTGTACATGCATGCATGTGTGTATGTGTGTATGTTTGTTGCGGATGGTTTATGAATATATCTGAGTCATCAATAGCATTAAAATGCAAAATCATTTATTTTTATTGGGATTTTGTGCGAAAACATAAAAAAAATAACGCGATCATCATATGATGCTGGGAGCATTCTTCCGACAAACTTCCTGAGCATCATATGAGGATGGGAGCAGCGTAAGTGTTAAAGGAAAACCTACCGTGGTTCAAGAAGCAGAGGGTCACATTCAAGAGAACGCTGGTGTTTATGCAGGACAATGCACCCTCACACTCGGCTAAGCAAACTACGGAATATCTGCAGCAATTAGGCTTCTCTGGCTCTCGATTAATGAAGTGGCCAGCGTGTTCCCCCGATCTCAACCCGATTGAAAACTTGTGGAGTCTCCTGAAGAGGCGAGTTTATCGAGATGGACGGCAGTTTTCGAGTAAGGATGCACTCTGGGAGGCTGTTGTGGATGCTGCTCGTACCATTTCATCAGATGAGATCCTCACCTTGACGACTTCAATGGATGAGCGCCTCAGGAAAGTTCTTTCAAGTGGAGGATCGTACATCCATTATTAACAACCTTATGAGGTCATTTTGATATTATTATGTTCATTATTTCCATATTTATGATGATTTCTTTCTTTGTACATTGAATATACAATTAAAAAACACTTTGTTTGTTTAAATGTGTTTTCATTATACCTGGCTATTAATGTGAGACGCTGTATTTCAGCTTAAATTATTTAAATTGTTGCCATATCCATACTTATGAACATAACTCCATAAAATTTACACAGACAACCTTGATACACATGAGCAATATATATTCAGGATCGTACAAGGTTTGATTGCGCGGTTTCTCAGAAATTTCAAAATTTGCGAAGTGGCTAATAATTTGATACCCAGTGTATGTTAGTTACATGAAAAATACTAACATAAACAAACTTTTTTTTGCTGATTCTAATAGCCAATGCCTATGCCTTCATTTTTTACATTTAAAAAAAAATTCTCATTTGATACCCCAGAGGTCAAATCGTGACCTCAAATTTTGGTTACAGTGTAACTTTTTTATTTTTTAACCTAGAGTTCTAAAACTTGCATATTTGGATTCCTTGTCGTTTTCTGATTCTAAATATATATACTTTTATATAATTGTGACCATTATTACCCAAGTTATGGGTCGCCAAATGTTAGTGACCTCGCAAGTGACCTCAAATTTCCCGAGGTCATATCTCTTGAACCGTTGGTCGGATTGACCTTATAATTTCAGAAATGGATTCAGGGCCCACAAACTCCCTATAAACCAAATTTCAGCAAAATCTGAGAGATGAGGGTGTTAGGCACTGGTTGATCTGACAGAGAATGACCCAGCAGAAAGGCTTCCAAGAGCCGACTACAGGGAAATGGCTGAACTGACAGTCATTGTTCTTGGAGGAACGCCTCCTCGAGGTATTCACTGGAGTCGACCAGGCGCCATTCATCAGGCCAGATGGATGGCCAGAAACCTGTACTCCATGAAAATGCTGATGTTTGCAGATCAACTTGAGTACGACGAAGACACTGTATCAAAGCTGGAAAGACTCAACACCTTCCTTGCGCTGTTTTACACTCCTGTATGGATGATGTCAATGTCTGCTGCAGATGCTCCCGTGAATGATCTAAGTCTAATCCAGGACATGTTGAAGTACAAGAAAACTGACCCAGAGCTTGCTGATGCAGTACTTAATAAGATGGAAAACCACAAATGGTACCTGACGCAGGAAGTTGTGCCATTTGCCCTGTTCAGCAGTAGATTGAGTGACACATTGAAGCACGACATTGCTGCCCAGTTACATGCCACTGAGAAGCCAGACAGCTTCAGAACAGGAAAGCCTCTATTCCAGAGAGTCACAGCTAAGACCACCCTGGTTGATCTCATTGGCCCAGAATCACATTTCCTGCTGGACACACTGAACATTGGATCCGAGTGGCTTCTGGAACCTGTCACGTCTTGGCCACAGAATGAGGACTACAGAAAAGCGTTGGACTATGTTAAGAATCTGAAAGCGGTGAATGACATTGCTGAATGTGGTGTCAAGATGATGAGCGACTTTGCAAATGTCATAACAACAGATGCCAAGCAAAGGGACTATCTCCTTCGAGCTGTGGAGTTCAACAGACGCTGCTTTGACAGCGTCAAGAAACAAACTCTCAACAACTGACTGTGTAAATGTCATTATGAAATTAATCATGTAATGCTTTCACTTCTTGATCGATTAGACTTGTGACAAAATGTTAATCTCAAATTTGTGTCATGAATAAGGTGCCTTGTCTGCCTTGAGTGTGAGAAAATGAATTTTGTGATATTTCTGAAATCTTTGTATGTACCAATGTGCCATTTCTTGTTCCAAGACTATCATAATTGTATAAGTTAGAAAGAGGATTAAAAACACTTTAATTTGGTGCCTATTTTGTTGCTCTATCTTGTTTAGATAAAAAGTTATAGTGTAAAACATGATTCAAGGGACCCCGGAACTGGTGCTTTTGGCCAATTTCAAGGCAGAAAACTTAAAGCTCCATGCGGCAATGCTTCCCAACAACCTAGGTCAAAATGGTTGTGATTTTTGGCCTTTTCAGGTCAAAGAGCATGGGAAAAAGTACAGAAACCTATGAAAATAAGAAAAAGTTGATTTTTGAACAGGGCTAATGGCGCATTTGTCCCATGGAATCGGGCAAATGCGCCCAGTCACCTTCTTTTAAAAAAAATCGGATACCACAAAGCTGATAAAGCAAAAAATGATTTATTACTTTAGTACAATAATTACAGACGTATTGTCTGCCTAACATAGAGAGATGTTGCCAAACACATTGGGACAAAACAACTTTTTTTTTATTGAATGTTGTCTTCTGAAGTTTTTGAACAATGTTAACAGCTTCAGTTTCAAAGAGGTCTCGATTGTTGGGTGGTGCAAATACGATAAATTCATTGTTAGATAGTTCATAGTTACGCCTGAAATATTCTATGTTCCAAATCTCAGGAGAATATTCCAGAAGTTTGCCATCATAGTGGAAAATCATTTTCTTTGATGTAAATCTAACTACGACATAGTCTCCTTCTTGAAGCTGGGATTCTGGCTCTAACGCGCCACATTCCGGTTCAACCTTGTGAATTAATGAAATGCTACTCAGGGCATCATCATCATCATCAGACAAGGAAAGGTCATCAGCATCAGAGGATGAAGATGATGGTACTTGGGTGAATGATTTCCTCTTTTTTGTTATTCCAGATGTTGATGCATGCTGGTTGATATTGTTGAGGGTCACACTTTTTCCAGGTGATACTAGAAGTCGTCTTCCCTGAGAAACAGCACCTGCCTTTGTACCAGCTGACTTTCTAAACTCTGTGAGGTGGGCAATTTTAGACTGGATCATCTGAAAGATTAGTTTCATCATAGTTCACTATATTTTCAGAAGGCACTGCATTTACACCACTAGTTGCAAGATTATCAAAAAAATGTTTGTTTCAGTACTTATAGCAGCTCATTTACGAGAAATGTTTTGGCACATGTGCTTTGTGAGTAGTTGTGAATGGCATTTCACAAAACTTCTCCCCCATTCAACACCTGGCAAATTGTCTTTGAATTGGGTTACACATCGGCCAGATTTGTCAAGGAATGACTTTACAAAAATATGGAGCTCTAGGTCATCAAATGCATAGCCATAATCACCTAGAATGGAGGTGTGCTGTGCTATGCTTTGCTCTTCTTCCAGCAAGAGTGCAGTCGGTCTACCAGCCATGGTGTGTTTCTGAGCACCACTGAAATGATCACGTAGAGTTCTCCTTGGTATCTGCATCTGAGTGGATACGCTTTGAATGCTCTGACCTTCTTGGATAAGCTGCAATGCTTCCTGAAGGTCATGGTCACTGTAGGTTTTGGGCTTCTTTGCCCCTCCCACAGGTTTATAGTTCTGGACCATCTCAACAATTACCGAGCTTTTGACCTGGAAAATAAATATGGACTTTTAGGAAAACAATATAAAGAATTTTAGTTTGCATAACAACACAAAATGTCACTAAACCAAGAAAGCACACAAACATATAGAAATGCTTTAGAAAGAAATAATATTTATAATTGGGCGCATTTACTCCAGACAAAGTGGCCGCAATTGCCCCAAGGGTAATAATTCCTGCTTCATATGGTATACAGAACTGAAACTTTAATCAAATCTACCTTAACATATTTATAGTTCATATGCAAAAAATTTGCCAGTTTTTTATTTTCCTTCATAGTTTGGCAATGTATAATGTTTCCGGTTAAATGCTTAGTTCATTTTTGGGGAAAAATTATTATGCCAATTAAATAATCTTTAAAAATTATCTAGACAGCTGATTTGCCTTTCATATGTAAATTAGACATTAATGAAGAAGTGCATACCTCCAAACAAAATTTTAATTAGGAATTCAATTTCTAATACTACTTTATGTAGATTTAAACATATGTGAGTGCAATTACCCTGTGACTGGCGTGATTACCCCACTTTATGGTAATGTTTTGATCTGAGGTTTATATTTAGTGGTCTTTATTCTCACACATGCAGCACTCGTATCTGTGCCAAGGCGATTCCTAGTGGTGGATTTGATGAAATTTATGCAGGAAAATGACTGTTCACACAAACAAGATAAACCAAACATTGTTAGCAGAGCTAATGCTAGATTTTTCATTGATGCAAAAGAATTTGGTAAAGAGTTCCATTCTGCAAGAATAAGATTCTCTACTCTTTCTATTGATTGTTGTTCTCTGGTTACACTCAAAATTGACGACTCCAATTCCTTTTCTTGTAACTTCAGATTAAGATCAATAAATTTAGTCTTCCATACTGCACTTTCTTGGAAGTCAACTAATTCCATTTCTAAATTACCAATGTCAAGCCAATGAAAAGCTAATACTGTAACTGAAGATCTTCAAATTGAATAGTATGGGGGAATTGGATGAATTGTAAGTTGCCGTACATACACACACGTTTTTAAATGTATACTATATGTTTAAAAATGTTTCAATGTGTATCAGCTGTTTATTTCAGTGGGAGAATAAAATAATTTTAAAACTGTAAAGGCAGAAAATATTAAAAATTAGTCATATTTTATTTAAATAAGAGCTCGTGGGTCAGTGGTTCACCATCACTGCTCTAGGCCCATTGAAGGACATGCCTCTGACATGATCTAAAATACCCCACAGTACTTGTAGGTTATCCCCCCCACCCCCACCAATTTTGACAGAATATTTTCGTTAAAACTAGCAAAAATATCATGACAACCTAACCAATTATCAAGGGTGTACAGTTGATCTATTATTAATTATAACATTGTTTGTTTCTGGAATAGTATTTACTATGACGCATAGATACAAAGTATAAAAATATATATTTATTAAAACATAAATTTTTTGTTACTCTGGAGGCCAAAATGCAACTATTCAACCAAGTATGGCTTCAAAGGGATCTTGACCATGTAGTCTGGATTGCCACAGGTATTCACACAAATACGAATCTAGCATTTGGCAGTGTGTGCCATGTTGCCTTTTGTTTTGATACCCTTTTCTTGCAGGAATGTGATGCTTGATTTGTCATCGTGGCAAATAGCATGAAGCCGCAGTAAATTCATTCTGGCTGAAAAAGCAATAATTAAATTGTGCAAAGGATTGGTTTGAATGCCCAGTTTAACTGGGCATTCTGGGTTTAACTGGGCAGATCAACTGTACAGTGTACACCCTTGATAATCTAGAGCCTTGATGGCAGCATTCACTGTGGCTTCACCCATACTGGAAGGCAGTTTGGGCTTGTATAGCAGCTTCAACACTCCTTTGCCAGAAACAAGGATCAGAAAGACACTCAGCAGCATTGTCACCAGTGAGATTAGGAATGATCTTGCCATCCCAGTGGATAATGAGGGGCACAGTGGGATCGATGGACACCTTCAAGATCTCATTGACCTCATGTGGTGGGCTCTGTGGATACTCTGCTGGTTCAGGGCCACCATCGATGGGTCTCATCCATATGCAGAAGCAGCCACCATCTGGATGTATGCAGCATTGTGATCAGAGGTGTTGCCATCTCATGGGTGCTGCTACTGGAAGAGCTCTCCAGCTCCACTTCTGGGATGACTCCTCTACCAGCTTCTTATCCACTCCCATCATGCAGCCCCACCTTCCTTTCTCCCTCTGCACCATCAGGAACTCCTTGTCCTCTTCATTTATGCTCAAGTTGTTGGCATTGGCATGGGTGATGTCAAAGAGTTCTTCCAATTTCTGAAGGAAAGCCTCCTTCCTTTTTTCTGCCTCTGACTTCCTACTCTTCATACAGACCCTGGATCTTCAGGATGTTTCTTTGCTGTGGTTGGAATCCTGGCCCTCTCCCAAAAGTCCTCCACATCTTGGCAAACAGTCATTGCAGCCTCACGGAGGGACATTTTCTCCTTTCTTGGCTGGCCAACTAACCACACTACAGTAGACATCCTTGTCATTGCCATTCTCGAGATTCACCTGAGGAAGAAGGAACACTCCATAAACACACAAAACAGCAGCAACCAAGAGATAATATTAGAGAGACAATGTTCTGAACCCAAATGTGCAAGAGGAGACAAACAAACACAAAGTGCAAATACTGGCACTTGTCAATGACTGATGAAGGGTCACTGAAGGTCATTGAATTTTCTCCCTTATGGGAGAAACATTGAGATAATATAGCAGATAATATAAACCCATTGAGCTAAAATTTTGCTTACAGCACTTTTTTGAGACTAGTACAATATCCAGGGGTAGCCACATTGAATTTCAAAAGTTCAAAAATAAAGATCACCCTAATGTGGCACCAGTAAATATTCTCTGATTCATGTGAAATTTTGTCTGCAACCCTTTTTAGATATTTCTAATGAAATCCAGGGGTAGTGCAGTTAAATTACGTAACTTGAATTTTCCCCTGTATAGCCAAGAACCACCCTAAATTATATATATATATATATATATATATATATATATATATATTTTTTTTTTTTTTTAAGTTCGGGAAGAACCGATTCGCCTCTATTTAAAAGGGCATATCTCAGCGGAAAAACAAAGAAAAAGTGAGAGGAAAGACAGAGGAAAAAGAAAGGGTGGAGGGGACAGTCGAAGTGGAAAAAGACCAAGGATGAGAAAGACTGCAGGGTCGAGCCCCATCATCCTTGGGTGCTAGGGCCAGGAGGGCGCACGTGAAACCTCCAGGAACAAGCACGTACAAACGAGCACAAAGAGCACTCAAAAGCACGAGCTTAGAACCCCCTTGCGGGGATATATATATATATATATATATTCGTTATTTCTCTTCCCTGTGTGCAGAGACGCTCCTTATTTACGTAATTTCTATTCATATATATATATATATATATATATATATATATTTTTTTTTTTTAGTTCAGGAAGAACCGATTCGCCTCTATTTAAAGGGCATATCTCAGCGGAAAAACAAAGAAAAAGTGAGAGGAAAGACAGAGGAAAAAGAAAGGGTGGAGGGGACAGTCGAAGTGGAAAAAGACCAAGGACTGCAGGGTCAAGCCCATCATCCTTGGGTGCTAGGGCCGGGAGGGTGCACGTGAAACCTCCAGGAACAAGCACGTACAAACGAGCACAAAGAGCACTCAAGAGCACGAGCTTAGAACCCCCTTGCGGGGATATATATATATATATATATATATATATATATATATATATATATATATAGCACACCGGACAAAAAATTAGTCACCCCTCTCAGAATGTACCTAATAACGTGTGATGGCACCTCTGGCCTTGATAACCGCACGAATCCGGCGAGTTTAGTATGCGGAGGTACGCCTGCTGGTTCAAATTCATCATCACTGGAACGAGAGGGCCCATTTCGTGGTACGAAAAACATCCCCAGAACATCACGGAACCACCGCCAGCCTGAACAACACCTTCGACGCATTCAGGATTAAAGGCTTCATTGGACCTGCGATGTACTCGTCGCCTCCCATCATTGGAGAACAAACAAAAACGGGACTCATCCGACCAAATTACACGTTTCCAATCTGCTGCAGTCCAGTTTTTGTGCCTCTGAGCCCATTTATAATGTGCCAAGTTGTGACTTGCTGTTAACAGCGGCCTCTTCTGTGGTACCCTGCTCCAGATGTCCATCGCATGCAGTTCTCGTCGCAATGTCCATTCGGAAATTGGTCGCTGGAGAACCTCATTGGTTTCTTGGAGCAATTGTTCTCTGGTTTGAAAACGATTTGCAGTTACTAGACGAGAAACATGGCGGTGGCCCCTATTGTCGAGAATTGTTTTCCGGCCACAGTTACGCCGTCGATTTTCAGTTGATTGCGAACTACACCACTCTTTGTAAACTCGCTGGACAGTACCCGTTGACACACCAACAAATTGGGCTACTTCAGACATTTTGTGTCCGTGGGCTCTGCCAAACACGATGGCTCCTTTTTGCCACTGAGTAACGTCTGCCTCATGACCCATTTTGCAGACTATATCCAACACATTTTGTTCTTCACCACCTCACGAAACAGATCTGATCCTGTGTGCTACATCACCGCTACTTGTCACTTACCAATGCTACATCAGCGCCCTCTGTGTGACCTTGAACTTCCTACTATCAGTGCTAGTAGGGGTGACTAATTTTTTGTCCGGTGTGCTTATATATATATATATATATATATTATATATATATATATATTATATATATATATATATATATATATATCCTCAACCAAGCCAGACCTGGAGGCGGGGCCACCAGCTTGACCTTTGTGTGAAAAGTGACCGAGGCACAGAACAGCAACAAGGTTAATGAGGTATATATAAAATATGTTACACACAGACTGTGCAAGGAACTCTTCTGGGGAAAATTAAATTCACTATACAGCAATGCCCCGATTAGTGTGGGTTCGATTAGTGCATTATTCGAGTTAGTGCGGTATGTACTTTGACACCAACTTCGCAATTAATGCGTGTATTAATTCGATTTAGTGCGGATTTTTAGCACCGATTGTACGTATGGTACATACGTATGTACATACTATACTGCAGTCTGCTGAGGTAGAGCTAGGATTTAAAGAAATAGATAATGGAGTGTTCAAAAATTGCTCCAGTCTCATGATGAGGAACTTAATGATGAAGACCTTCTTAATCTAGAACAACAACGTGCATATGAAGATCAGGATGATCGTGATGAAGAAAGTGAAATTGAAACAGCAACAAAGGAATTCACAATAAAAGAACTCGACACAAAGTGTTTCTTGATTTTGAAGCTGTGAAGCAAAAAATAATGGATGCAGATCCTAATGTCGAGCGCGCCATGCAAGTTCGTCGGGAAATGGAAAATGCGATTCGCTGCTATACAGTAATGTACTAAGAAAAGAAGAAAAAACTTCGAAGCAAACATCTCTGTTAAAATATTTTGTCAAAAAATATTTCATGCATTTTTTCGTGCACATGCTGGTGCACTTTAATAAACTTATAAAACAAAAAACTGCATCCAGTTCATTTATTACCTTCTTTATTTACATATATTTCTCAATTAAATAGGTATAAAACATTCATAATTAAAGTTTTAGTATTATTTTTTGAAATGTTGGCAACAATAACTAATTTTGCTTAGATTACAGTTCCTGATTAGTGCGGTTTCACTTAGTGCAGCATTTTTTTAGCATGCATTACCCGCACTAATCATGGTATTGCTGTACTCCAAACAAGTAATGGTAAATGACAAATACTATAGTTTTCCTTTTTCATGATGGAAGCTCAATATGGGCAATGGGTCACTAGCAAAGAGGTCCCAAAATAGAGCTTCTCTCACCAGCTGTCTGCTAACCAGACAGGACCCAGCTTTGGGACAGGGTCTAAGGTTTAAAGCTTTCTAGACTGCTACATTCAGAACCTCAATATATGCAAGAAACTCATTGCATTTATGTTGGATTGAATACATCAAAGAAAAATGGTAACTATTGTATTTTTGTCCAAAACTTAAAAACCTCAACTGGAAAATTTGAGCATCCACTTTTCAAGGCACTTAACTTGTCCATTTAATGTGTTACAATAATAATGATTGGGGGTTGTTTAACATCTTTTGCAACATCTGAGGTCCTGTGATCTACAGAAGCTAAGGCTAACAAAGACCCCAAGATCCACTCTAAGGTTAGCTTGAGAGAAAGAAGAGAGTAGGGGGTTAAAAGAAGAGAATAAGGGGTTTAGTAGTAAAACCTATCATTCGTGGGTTAAAATTCATTCAGAACAAGAGAGAGACTCACCATCATCATCCACCAGCCACTGCCAACAAGTTGGAAAAATAGTCAAAGAAAATAGAAAAGGGGTGAAAGATGAAAAGAAGTAAAATAAGAATGCTTACAAACCATGCAAACAAAGTCTTAACTCAAACACTGTCATGCAATGCAAACTACAGACATGCAAGTAAGGAGAGGATAAGAAAAAAAAAGTATAGAGAATATAACAAAAAGTGGGTTAGTTTACGCTACGAGCTACAATGGAGGGGACCTACAGCTTTATGTAGGATCTGAACCATGGGTTGCTACATAATCTGGATGTGGAGGATGGTCTCCATCCAACTACTATTCAGACCCAATGTTGCTTAACTTCACTGATCAACAGGAAGCAGTGTTATGGCATTGGCTATAATGTAGCCTTTAATGTGTTACAACTCAGAATGGACATCTGAGAAACTTTAACACATTAAATGGACAAGTATTCCAAGTTTGGTGGGGAGGCATTTACATAGGAGTAATTATACAAGGTGTCCTGTAAGTCTGGAACCATAGGGCAAAATGCTCAAAACACCGAAGAGACTTTTGGGGACTGTTTGTGAAATGAGCAAGGATGGTAGCGGCTGTGTCATCGTCAGTGGATGTCCTCAGAGGTCCACTGCATGGTTTATCTCCTATGGATCCTGTTTCCCTGAACTTTGCTACAAGTTTGCCGACACAGCTGTGTGTTATCGGCGCGTGGTCCAGATGCAATCTGTTAAATTCCTCAGCGACCTCCCTCTGACTGATTTCCTATGAGCAGAATTACCTGGATGCATTCTTCCTTACTCAGACATCATGGGCACTTGCATAAATAGAAAAACGTAAATTACTTATTTTACCCTATGGTTCCAGACTTATGGGACACCCTGTATAATTTTTTCATTGAATTAATTTTTATTAAGTTGCAATTTAAAATGAACTTGTAGTTTGTAACTTAAATATATTTGGAAATTTTTCCTCTTTTACAAGTTGTCATTTTTTAAAAATCATCTCCCTTTATTTACCATTACGATGAACTTTCATGTACCATTGTACCAATGACAGTGTAAATGACATTATTTGGAAGCCATTCTATCAATTAATATAAACCTGTTATTGATAGTCTCTGAAGTTCAGGATAGATATAGCCTGTCAGGTGCTCTGGAGCTAAAATTTAGAAAAATATAGGTTTATTACAAACATATATTTTCCTAATTTTCTAAATGATAGGTACTGGGAGCTACTTAGCCTGTCTGCTTGCGAGTCCAATAACTTATTTTATATACACCCAGATAGCAAGTATCTCTGGATGTCATTTACCAAATACCAGTGTCAGCCCAATGGATGATATACAGGGTGTTTCAGGAGGAAAGGTCAATACTTTGGGAGGTGATAGTATCGGTCATTGTGAGAAAAAAAGTTCATAATGGTTACGGAGATAGAGCTGTTTGAATCTGATGCACGCACAGCTCTTCCTCCCCCAGTGGTGGTCCCATTCAATAGCCACCAAGGTCTCCAGACCTCTCTGTTAGATTATTGTTTGTGGGGGTGGATGAAAAGTCAACTTTACAAAAGAAAGGTGGATACACGAGATGAATTGCTCACACGCATTTTGGGTGCTGCTGCCCACATAAAGGAATGTCAAGATCAACTAAGATGAACAACATGTGATCTTTGCACATGAGTTGCAAAGTACATTGAGGTTGACGGTGGGATTTTTGAAAACGTATTGTAAACTGGAACAAATTTGTCATTTCTGTATCTGATACCATTCAAAATGCCAATGTTTAAATATTAAATGTTAGAAACAGTAATTGGCTTCTCTTTCTTGATTAGTATTAACAATGCTTTTGTATTTGTAGATTCAAACAGCTCTATCTCCGTAACCATTCAGAATTACACACATGTTCATATGAACTTTTTTTCTCACAATGACCGATACTATTGACCTTTCCTCCTGAAACACCCTATATATATATATATGACGCGTTCGGTGGAGAAGAGGCGAACGCAACATTTTCAAATTATGCCACAAAATGCAGTTAAAGTTTGTAAACTTTAAACCTTTGTATTTTTCCGGTTTATTGAAATGTATGAATTTGAACACATATTTGAGTAAAATATTGTTGTGTAATATGTCGATATAATAAACGCCAAGAAATTTTACAATATTGTTTTATTGATAGCTTCTGATGTTAACTGGTTAATCCATTATTTGGTCCTCTTCTCGAATGTTGTATTACCTGCTTCCAACTGTTCGGTTTCTTCCAGTTCCTTTAACAATCTTGTATAATAGTTCACTGCAGTTGCAGGCATTAGGTCTGATAATTCTGAGATCTTTTTTTTTCCTGTAGGATTTTTTTCCCTTTCTGCAGTCTGACGGGATGGCTATTATCTGGGGTTGTGCGGTATGCAGTAGATATTACGTAGCCTTCTTTGTGTTGAAAGTCCTAAATTTACAAATGCAAGAAAGTTAATATTTTAGTTGTTGATTTCCTAATGACAATGCACTTTTTAGGACGTCAAAATCGAGAAAATCAGCCTGTTTCATTTCTACAACTAGGAAGCGCTGCGAAACGGCTGTAGTTATGGCCGTAACATAATCTTTTTTGGTGTAAATAATATTGCTGTATTATTTTTTATATTTTGTTCAATTTGGCCAAATTGAGCATCACAGGCATTGTCGAGTGACCAGAAGTAGATAGATGTGTTCAATGTGAGCAATGATGCGGAGTGAATTTCTCTGAGATACATTAAACCTAAATTTTACCGTGAAAGAGTGCAGACTAAATCTAATTTTTTGCATAGGTAAAGCAAAGGTTTTAAAGGATAATTATACGACAAAAAACTAATTTTTCGAATTTTGTGGCGTTCGCCCCTTCTCCACCGAACGCGTCATATATCCCCCTCGATTAGGTACTCCGGCTTGCTGGGCCGAGGGGGCTCATACACCTCATGGGTTGTTGGTGTTTCCTCAACTCCTCGCCTGGTGTGGGCGAAGAGTTACCTAGTTGCGGTTTTTTTCCTTTTCTTTTTGCCCCCCCCCCCCCCCCCCCCCCCCCGTATCTCTCGGAATTTCTTTTGTCTTGACTCGGTCTTGGGCCTCCGTCAATTGTAGTATCCACCCCCCCTCTGTTTTTATTTTAGAGTCTTCGGGTCATCAGGTGCACACCCGCCAGGGGGCATCGCTCCGTGGCTGAGCCGTGCTCTGGGGATGGTACTTGCGCCCAGACCATTGCTGCGTCTGGATTGGGTCTTTGCTAGGCCCTTAATGGACAAATCTCCTTAGAGCCAATATGCTGTTTTTAAAACGACAGTCAGGTTGGGGGGGGGCTACCCCGGACATTGGGCCTGCGCCTTGAAGGATGCAGCGGCGGATGGTGCATTGCCTTGGGTCCGAGGCTGTCTTTTTTGTAATGCTATTGTTTATGGGTTCAATTTCAAAACTTCAATCCCCTGTTGATGACTGGCCCGCCCTTGGATTTGGATAAGACTTCTACTTTCGGTCGTTCAGCTGCCTCTGCCGGATTGATCTTAAAGCTGTATGGCCCCCTCTCATCCTCTGCGGCGTCTGGCTCTCGTGGCCGGACTCGTGGTGGCTGTAGGGCGGGGTCTTCGCAGCCCTCATTCTCTCGCCCACTCTCGGTTACCATCACACATGGACCAGCCCCCTGCTGTCAATTTCTGTCTGGTGGACAGGATCCTTGTTCTCCGCCCTTCCGCTGGCTCCCTTCCGGGCAACTCGGAATGGGTGTTTCAGTGTCTTAAGACGGTGGGGGTTCCCTGTCGTTATGATATCCGCCCTCTGAAGGATGGGTCTCTTCTTTTAAAGTCCTGTTCTTCGGGGGTGACTGAGTCCCTTCTACAGTTGCAGGATGTTTTGGGTTGCAGAGTTTGTGACTCCCCATCCGCAATTGAATAGCTGTCAGGGCACCATTTTCACTTCCCATCTGCTGTCAATCCCAGTTGGCGAGTTGCAGGAGGATCTTGCCCCCCATGGGGTAACGAAGGTCTTCTGCTTTTCATCGCGCTTGGATGGTGCTCTTACCCCGTCCGCTCGTCTGCTCCTGACCTTTGACTCCCTTGTGCCTCCGGCCCAGGTGTTATGGGGCGTGGGTGATTGCCGGTCGTGAGAGTTTTCGGTGCAACCGTATGTGCCTGACATGGTTCGCTGCTTTGGCTGCAACTGGTTCGGCCATGTTAGCTCTGCGTGCCGCCGTGAGGGTAAGCTATGTGTCTGCTGCGGTGGGCCTGCGCACCCTACCCCATGCACGAAGCCCCCGCAGTGCTCGAACTGCTCAGGGGCCCACCCTTCCTCCTCTCGGGACTGCCCCGTTTTCAAGTTTGAATTCGAGGTGCGGTCCTTAAGGACTACCGAATTCCTTAGTGCGCGGGAGGTGCGTGATAGGGTCCGTGACCGGGAGCCACAGTGGGGGTTGTCCTATGCTGCGGCTCTTGGCCCTGGCGGGTCCTCGGGCCAATCCCGTGCTACCCCGGCGCCTACCGGAGTGGTGCCCACCCCTGGAAGTTCCGGGGGCTGGTGGTCCTCCTGGCTCCGCGGGACCTTCTTGTCCCTCTGCCTCACTTTCAGACATCCCATCTGATTCCCTGCCTACAAGTGCCCCATCTCCCTCTCCGGCCTTGGGGTCTGGATCCTTGCCTACTCGTCTCTCGGGTGGGGAAGGTGATGCCCCGAAGGGGAGGAGGAAGCGTCGCCGTGGTCGGAGCCCTCCAGACCAGATCATGACCACTGCTCGCCCTGCTTCCCCTTCTTCACTGGAGGGGAAGCGGCGCGCCGCTCCTGATCCGCTCGGGACTCCCCCTATATACGGAGGGCTGGTGAGGCATCACCTCCCGGTGCCCCAACTAGTGTCGGTTGAGGTACACCGCCCCATGACATCCTCGATTACTGACTCGGTTCCCATGGTGGACCCAGTCGAGAGGAGCCTGGCCCTTCTTCATGGAGTCTCTCTCCCTTCGGCTCCTGCTGAGAGTGGTCGGGTCTCTCTCCTGGATCTACCTTTCCCACCTTTGGTGGACCTTTCCTCCCCCCACCCGTCAGCACTTGTCTGGTGTGACAAGCCCTCGAACATCTGGTTCTCCCTGGCCCCCCTCTGGTGGGGAGTCGGGGGTTTCGGCTGGGCCTGTCTCACCATATCTCTCCCCCTCAGGGGAGCCCCCCTCTGAACTCCCTGTTCCACTTTCCACCTCTCGTTCTACTACGGGTGAAGCAGCTGTGCGGTCGGTGGCCCCTACCCCCCACCGTTCGGGGTGAGTCGTGGAAGCCGATTCTGTCCCTGGTTGCGGACCGTTGAGTTTGCTGCTCAGCTTGGTCCGTGGCTATTTCTCTGCTTTCTTTGCTTCTTATAATGCCACTTCCCCTTACAGTTCCATTTTACATTGGAACCGTAAGGGGCTTTTAGCTAACTGGGAGAAGCTTGCCTCCCTGCTGGAGAGCGAGTGGCCTTCCTGTGTTTGTCTCCAGGAGACTATCCTGGCTGTGCAGGGGCTCCCTCGTCTCTTGGTTATATTGGTTTCCCTTGTACCCCGGATGAGCACACGGCGATTTATGTACATCATTCATTACCCTTGCGAGGTGTGCCTCTTCGTACTTCCTTGCAGGCTGTGGATGTGCGGCTCTTTTTAGATCGCCAGTACACTGCCTGCTCGATTTATATTCTTCCTCATGACCCTCCTCGCAATGCGGTTCGCGAGTTGGTGTTGCAACTGCCTTGACCGTTTCTCCTCCTCGGGGACTTTAACAGTCGCGACCCGGCTTGGGGAGATGTCCGGTCGACTAATGTCGACTAACCTACCTACTTCCACGAACCCACAGGTTCATCTACCTGTATTGATCTCTCCTTGGTGTCCCTCGATGCCTTACTCGATTTTTCGTGGAAGGTGTTGGGGGACTCTTATGGCAGTGATCATTACCCAGTCTGTCTTCAGCCGGTCGGACTGCAGCCGGGTGTCTCGTCTCGACCGAGGTGGTGCCTGGCATGGGCTCACTGGCCATCCTTCAGAGCTCATTCCGTCATTGCCCGTTTGGTGTTGAGCTTTGGCTCTGTGGATGAGAGCTTGGAGTTCTTCGAGCGGGTGGTGATGGGCGTCGTGGAGGACTGTATTCCTCGATCTTCCGGTAACCCGCGGACGCGTAGCGTCCCGTGGTGGACTCCAGCATGTCACCAGGCGGTGTGAGAGAGGAAGAGGGCAACGTGCCGCTTCCACTGCACCTGGCGCGCAGACCACATGATTGAGATGCGGCGGGCGAAAGCTTTCGCCCGCCGGACTCTCAAGTTGGCCCATCAGGCCTCTTGGCGTGCTTTTGTGTCTGGCATTTCCTCATCTACCCCTTCTGCTGCTGTGTGGCAGAAGGTACGTAGTATCGAGGGGAAGCCAGTCCCTGCTAGTCGCCCTCTCCTTCGGGACGGGGATGGCTTCCTTTCGGATCCTACTGCTGTGGCCGATCGGCTATGCCGGTGCTTTTGCTGCGGTTTCCCGTTTGCCTTCAGCTGCGGATAGTGATGTGAGTCATTTTTTATTGTGTCGTTTTTTTTGTTTTTTTTGTTTAAAACGAAGGTAGTCTGTTTTTTTTGTTTTTTTTGTTTTTTATTGTTTTAAACTTATTCCATATTTTTCTTCCTTTAATCTAATAAGTATATTAGTATTACCTATAATTTACTATACTACCATGCTTATACGGTTATACCTAGTATATATACTATATAGTCATCTTTTAGAAAAATTGAATCACGCAAAAAGTATATAATAGAAAGGAAAAACAAACCCTCATTTTTTTATATGTACGGTATATATATTTTTTAACTAGAACATAAAACATTCTTCCTCGTTTCAAACAATATACATAATTGTGATTGGCAAGAGTACCAGTATATATATATTCCAGATAGAAAAGGAAAATATTCACCTTTTTTTGAACCTTTTTGTTAACCTAATGTTGTTTTAACCTTCATTTCCATGGAAGAATCATCACTAGATTGGGTAGAGCATATATGCTAGTTTCAATATCACAGGTACTGGTATAATATACAAAATAAAAAATACATAATACTGGTATAAAACAATATATATAATTGTGATTGGCAAGAATACCAGTGTGTGTATATATATATTCCAAATAGAAAAATAAAAAAAATAAAAATATTCATCTCTTTCTTTAACCTTAGTGTTAACCTAATGCTGTTTAACTTTCATTATCTGATTCTATTTCCATTGAAGAATCATTATCACTAGATTGATTAGAGCATATAGTTTCAATATCACAGGTACTGGTACATATTGCAGATTTGGATGTTGACGAAGCCAATGTAGCACCATGTTTTACTTCACTTTCTTGGAATTTTGCATTTTGGGATATAAATACAAGCTTTGCTGCTCTGTCTGTGCTTAATCAGTTTCTTTTGGCTGTATGGATATTACTGTATGTGCTAAATGATCTCGGAGGTAATGAAAGGGCGAAATAGAGGTGTATGAGTTTGTGTAGGTATATATGTGAGTATGCGTGCGTATGTATCTGGAATTCTGGATGTATGTGTATGTATGGGGTATATAATAGATATAAATATGTGTATATAAGTATTTATGTATATATTGGTATATATGTATATGGGTGTGTGTATGTATATATATGGATGGTCTCGGGGGGGAAAATATGTCATCGCGGGTCTAAAGGATAGTTAAGTGGGAGATTCAAAATCCGAGGCATGGATGGGAGAGTCCTGGAAAGGTTGGACAATGGGCAGTCAGCTCCCAGCCAGTGTTCTCGCAAGTTTAACGGATCTCAAGATACAAGACTTTCAGTGCAAGAAAGAGGCCAGTTTTTTCTGTAAATAGGCTGAAAAGGGCATTCTATACTGGTACCATATGGCCTATTTTATTATTTATTTATTTATTTTTATAATATATATCATTGCAAAAGTATACCTTATAATTAAATTGGCAATATCTATATTAATTATTAAAAAAAACGAAAAAAACAATAAAAAACAAAAAAAATGACAAAAAAAACAACATGGACATAAAAAAAACGTTTTTTTAACATCACTAGCTGCGGATCGTCCTTTGTCGGATGTTACGTTCCCGCCACCTGGGAACGAGCCCTATAACCGTCTCTTTACGATGCGGGAACTTTGGGCTGCCTTGGCAACCCGTCGTTCTTCCACCCCTGTCCCTGATGACATTCTGTATGACTTTATTTGGAACCTGCACCCAATGGCCCTACACTTCTTGCTGGATCTTTTCAACCGGGTGTGGGTTGAGGGGTCGTTCCCTTCCCGTTGGAGGGAGGCGATTGTGGTCCCGATACCTAAGCCAGGGAAGGATCTGGTGGAGGTGGCGGGCTATCGACCTGTTGCCTTGATGAGCTGCTTATGCAAACTCCTTGAAAAGATGGTGGCCATCTGACTTTCCTTCACACTGGAGTCGCTTGGGTTATACCCCCTGACCCAGTGTGGCTTTCGTCGATTTCGGGGTACTCTGGACCCCCTTCTCCTCCTTGGTCATGATGTACGGGAGGCCTTTTCCCAGCTGGAATCTTGTTCTGGCCATCTTTTTCAATGTCCAAAAGGCCTATGACACGACCCGTTGGGGAGGTCATGGACCGTTTGAAGTCTTGGTTTTGTCGGCTTTTTGCCCACATTTCTTTGTAACTTCCTCTGCCGTCGCACTTTCCGCGTCCGTAATGGGGCGGCCCTATCTGACCTGTATGTTCAGGAGGAGGGGGTGCCCCAGGGATGTGTCTTGAGCGTCTCCTTCTTCAATCTGGTCATGTCTGCGCTACGCTACCGGGAGCCTTTCCGCCCTCGGTGCGCGGTTCCATCTATGCTGACGATCTGGCTGTCTATGCCGCGGGGACGAGTCCCCCCCTCGTGGAGAGGCAAGTCCAACTTGCGGTCAATCGGGTTGAACGCTGGGGGTCGTCGGTGGGCCTTACGCTGTCTTCCCCGAAGACTTCGTGTGTGGCCTTCCTTCTGTCGAGGAGATGGGGATCCGGCGCCGTCCCGGCCTTTAATCTTACACTCGGGGGGTCAGCCTCTGGTCATCGTTCAATCAGTACGTTTCCTGGGTATGGTTTTTGACAGCCATTTGAGCTGGGTTCCCCACCTTCGCCGGCTGCTCGAGTCTACAAGACATACCCTGGATTTGCTGGGACATCTGTCGCATACTACATGGGGTGCGGATAGGCGGACACTCCTCCGTTTGTACGTGTCCCTGGTACAGTCAAAATTAGACTATGGGAGTGTGGTGTACGGCTCCGCCTCCCGTACAGCCCTTCGGATACTGGATCCAGTCCTCTCTAGAGGACTGCGCATGCCATCTGGTGCCTTGCGCTCCTCTCCAGTTGATAGTCTGCAGGTTGAGTGCGACATCCCTCCCTTGGAGGATTGGAGATCATTCCTCATTGCCAAGCACTATCTCTGGATTCTCCATCTTCCCAACTCTCCTTTGTTCCAGGTGGTTGAGAGGGTGTTCTGCTGGGATGGGGGTTGGTATTTCACCGACACGGTGACCTCCCTCCTCGATGGTATGGGCACTCCTCCATCCGTTATACCGGTCTCTTTCAAGGGTGTTGCACCTTGGGAGAGCACCCCTGTTGCATGCTGTAGGGCGTTGCGCCCCGTTTGCAGGGCTGATTCTGACTGCCTTGCTTCAGTCTGTTCCTTCAGCATGCAGCGTGTCACTCTGCATGTGTTGCGGTCTTCATAGATGGCTTGAGGTCGTCGGGGGGCGTTGGGGCCGCGGCTGTTCCCCAGTCATCTGCCCTTGCTCCCCGATGTACCCGTCTCCCTGATGAGGCTTCCATTTTCACAGCGGAGCTCTATGCCATTCTTAGCGTTCTGGAGGTGGTGCGGGAGCATCTGGATGGGTTGTTTGTCATCTATTCGGATTCCCACAGTGCCCTGGATGGCCTAGTGTGTTTCGACCCTGTCCACCCACTGGTCCGACGAATCCAGCTACTGTGCCATATCCTTGTCACTTTTGGTGGCAAGGAGGTGGTATTTTGCTGGGTCCCTGCACATGTTAACGTGGCTGGAAATGAGGCTGCCGATCGAGCTGCCTGTTCTGCGTGCCAACTACAAGTTTCACCCGTGTCCCTCCCCTTTTCCGATTATATCCCTGGCTTCCGTAAGTTTTTGCGCTCCCAGTGGCAGAGTTGCTGGGATGGCACTACAAATAAACTCTGCAAGATTAAACCAAAATTGGGATGTTGGGCCTCTTCCTTCCATCGGTCGCGCCATAAGGAGGTGGCTCTGGCCCGCCTCCGTATTGGCCACACCCACCTGACCCATGGCTATTTGATGGCCGGGGATTGGGTGCCCCGATGTCCCAATTGTAATGTCTCACAGTTGCCCACCTCCTGGTGTAGTGTCTGCTTTACTCGGTGCTGCGTGCAGAGTATTTTCCCTTTTTGGTGAGCGTTGGGCCTTGTGATAGGCTTGGCGCTATTCTATCTGAAAGTCCCTACTTTTCAGTAACTGGGTTGTTCTCCTTCCTCTTTCGCTCCCGACTTCTTTACTGGCTGTGACTCCGCTATATATATATATTTTTTTTTCCATCTATTCATTTCTGTTAGCTGTTCCATAGTCTTCGTCTTGTGTTCACTCTGCTATACACCTTTCTTTTTTCTTTTGGTGGCCATGAGTGGTCATACTTTAAAACTAAAAAAAAAAAATTATATATATATATATATATATATATATATATATATGCCTAGATCTGGTATTCATGAATAACACAAACTTTATTGCTGATATAAAAATAACTCCAACCATTATATCAGACCACAACTTAATTGAGATATCAACAAATATGACAACAACATTAAAAGACAATACACATATTGAGGAAAGAAGCAAATTTGGGGCCTTTAACTTAAACTCCAAGATTATAAGTTGGGAAGCAATCAGATCGCACATGGCTAAATAGAGTGAAGAACAGTTTTAGAGAATAAAACAACTGAAAAAATGCTAATAACTGGAAGAAAAATGCTGGAAAGAAAAAATGCTCTGAAATCACAGCCAAAAGGAAAGAAGAGCTGGCTAGAGAGGCAAAAAGAGAAGAATACTCTGCTAAAGAAAGAGAGTGGAGGTGAAGTTAGCCAACTGCAGAGATAATACCAGGGAAGTAATACAAGAAAAACTGGAGGGTACTGATAGGGAAATACAAGCCCTGATTAAGGACCACACAGAGAAGGAAGAGAGAAAGGCTGTAGAAGCAATAATGGAAAATCCAAAATACTTCTATAGCTATGCAAAAAGGAAAACAAAAACATGCGCTGCTATTGGGCTCTTAAGGAAGAGAAATAATGAATTAATGGATGATCCAAAAGAAATATCTGGAACATTGAGAGCCCAGTATGAATCAGTTTTTAGTTCCCCAAAAAGTGATAAAGCAATACCGTACTTGACATAGATGCATTCTTTGAAGAGAAATTGTAAGGAGAATGTATAACAGACTGATTTGACCCCAGAAGATGTAGCGAGAGCTATAGGACAAATGAAACCACATTCAACTGCAGGTCCGGACAATTGGAATACATTATTGATTAAAAACTGTGAAAATGAAATAGCTTCACCTTTATACTGGATATGGAGAAGATACCTAGACATGGGAAATACCGAGCATCTTGAAAAGAGCAAACATTGTCCCTATATATAAAGGTCAAAGGAGGGGACAGATCTTAAGCAAAGAACTATAGACCAGTGTTATTGATGTTCTACCTCACCAAAGTATTTGAAAGAATAGTTAGAGAAAATTTATGATTTCTTGGAGACACTGGAAAGATTCAATAAAAATCAGCATGGATTCCAATCAGGTTGATCATGCCTATCACAACCAATAGAACACTACAACAATATCCTAGATGCATTGGAAGGCAATGACAACTACGATGTCATATACACAGATTTTGCTAAAGCTTTTGACAAATGTGATCATGGTATAATAGCACATAAAATGAAATATATGGGAATAATGGGCAAAGTGGGAAAATGGATCTACAAGTTCCTCAGAGAATGTCTATAGGTCATCAAAATTCAAGGTATATCATCATCAGAATTGGAAGTGTGCAGCTCAGTATCACAAGGGACAGTACTGGCCCCACTCCTGTTCATTATCATGCTAACAGATATAGACAGCGGAGTAAACAGCAACAGTATAGTAACATCCTTTGTAGATGATACAAACATCAGCAGAAAAATCAGTGATGTAAATGAAGTACAGGCATTGCAGAGGGACATGAACAAAATATACAAATGGTCAAGACAACATGACATTTAACACCGAGATATGGTAGAAAAGAGGAACTTAAACAGACTGCATATTATGCTCCAGATAGACAGGAAATTCAGAGAAGCGCGAAAGTGATCAATCTGGGGGTAATAATTACCAATGATGTGATATTTGAAACAAAATGGGGGTGACAGTCATACGTGCCTTGGAGGAGCTGTCCTCTCCTTCCTACCCCTACCCCCCCATGCACAGTGAGGTGGTAGGGCATCAGTTACCCATGTGGAGCCATGCGAGTTGGATGTCTATTTTTTCTTGATACTGCAGTAATAATATTAATACTGTATTGTAAATATTCTTCATACATTTGCGAATGGAGATCAGTGGTTGGTGCCTGATCACTGATCTCTACTCTGTAAGACTAGGGAGTGGAGATCAGTGATTGGTGCCTTGCAGATGAAACCTTTGTTTACACAATAGATGATGGTGTGAGGCAGTAATAATATTATTATGTGCAGTTAATATGTTATAAATGTACGTTATAAGGCTGGTGTATGATGTATTTTGTGTTTGTGTTTTAGTGACATATGAGTGAAAATAGTTGGTTATGGGGAGGGGTTCAGAAGGTCTTGGGATTCAATGTATTTTTTTCATAAGGTTTTAGTTTCCATTTGCACAGTTTGCACAGGGTTTTTCAGGAACATAATCCCTGTGTAAATGGAGGGTTGAGTGTATAGCAATTTGTGTGTGAGAGATGCTTGTTACAAAAAATGTGATTCTCATTACCTTCTGATTTCACTGGTTTTACATAACATTTCAGTCCAACTTAATCATATTTGATAATAAAAACCCACACTAATAGACAGTTTATTTCAACAACAGTTTTGATGCCCACTGGCATCCTCTTCGGGTTGATACAGAAAAACGAATGAACCAAAAACAAGAGGGAAAACAGAATTATGTCAAAAATAATAGAATCTGTATGTATAGAACAAGATGGCTTTAATTTGTGCAAATGTATTTATAAGCAGGACTCTTTAACAAGGTTGGCACCCAAAAAACCAACCCAAAACCCACTGGACCCCCCCCGAGATGTTTATTTTAAAATAATTGAAATTTTTCTGATTGCTACATTGTTCAATTGTAGCTAATTAGAATGATTTGGCATGTTAATTATTTCAAGTAAGCTAACTTATAAAACAATTCTTAAATTATGCAATGTGTAAATAAAGATTATGAAAAATTGAAAAGTTATTAAAAAGGATTTGCACCCATTGTGAATGCTGGGCAATTATTGGATCATTTGACACATTGCTCCAACCATCTTGAATTAAAATTACAGTAGAATTGACTAAGTCTTTTTTCATTGAATCCAGTACCTACTTCATTATTTACTTTGATTAGCGAGTCATCAGATAATTTTTTTTTGCTTGGAGGACAATAGCCTGGTCTTAAATTTTGGACACAGTTAATAAATTCTTTATTCTCTACAGCTACAAATGGAATATTTGCTGAAAAGAAAAATCTGGCCATTTGCAAATCTAGTTGTTCTTTTTGATCTACAGTTGTTCTAACCACATATGGCATTATCTGACCTGGTGTTTTCTTGGCTGGAGTAGAATGAAAAAATGGTATGGAAGATTCAGAAGCGAATGAAGTCTCACTACTGTAAATTGTTGTCTCATCATGAACCACGCTTTCATATGATTTGCTTGAAGAGGGTCTACTCTCAAAACTGCCGTGTCTATGTGCATCAATCTAAATGATGTTTCACTTATTCTTTTTTTCAAAAATACACATCTGCAGTATTTGCACCAAATTCTATTTGGTTGGTCACTCAACATTTCTACTTCATCCCATTCAGCAGCTTTAAGTCTGCCACCAGTATGTGTGGGTCTAACTTTCTCTAGATGTTTCACTTTCAGTTTTTTGTGATATTTTTTTTTTGCAATAATTGCATAGTACTCTAGTAGGCTGATCACTTAATAGTCACCTCGTCCCATTCACTAGCTTTAGATCTTCCACCTCTATAACTCTTTGGCATCTTAAAAATTAAAATTTGAGTTAGGTCTAAATAAAGCTGAAATCTGCTGTTAAGAAATAAAGGAAAGATCTAAAATTAAAATGGAGAAAATTCTAATATGTCATTATTATATCTCATATCTGAACTTTCTGTGAAATAAAGATATCTTTTTAATATATATTGTAGATTAGATAAATAAATTACTAAAATAATAGATATATTAGGCACTACATAATTATTGAACCTTTCTAAAAAAAATTTCAACCCATCAAAAACCCAGCAAAAACCTAGTTGGGTTGTTTTTTTGTGAGAAAAACCTGGGTTTTTGCCAACCCTGCTCTTTAATAAAATGCCCTTCTGGTGTCAGGAGAATGGGATCTATCCTATGTGCGAATTTCTCAATGGTCCTTGGACTGTTTTCCATCTTGTGTTTGGTTCATTTTTCTGTATCCACCCGAAGAGGATGCCAGTGGGCATCGAAACTGTTGTGGAAATAAACTGTCTATTAGAGTGGGTTTTATTATCATATTTTGACCTTCCTGTAGAAAAGTGAATTTTTTGCATTTATTAATCATATTTTTTTCTTCTTATTAACCAGGGCTGGGAAAACCCTGAGTTTTTCACAAAAACCCCAACCCAACTGGGTTTTTGCTGGGTTTTTAGGTTTTTGATGGGTTGAAATTTTTTTAGAAAGGTTCGATAATTATGTAGTGCCTAATGTATCTATTATTTTATTAATTTATTTATCTAATCTATGATATATATTAAAAAGACATCTTTATTTCACAGAAAGTTCAGATATGAGAGATAATAATGACATATTAGAATTTTCTCCATTTTAATTTTAGATCTTTAATTTATTTCTTAACAGCAGATTTCAGCTTTATTTAGACCTAACTCAAACTTAAATTTTTAAGATGCCAAAGAGTTATAGAGGTGGAAGATCTAAAGTTAGCGAATGGGATGAGGTGACTATTAAGTGATCAGCCTACTAGAGTACTATGCAATTATTGCAAAGAAAGTATCACTCAAAAAATTGAGAGAGTGAAACATCATCTAGAGAAATGCAGTAAAAGAAAAGTGGAATGTTTTGAAAATGAGGCAAGAGGTATGCCGAGACTTGAATTTGGAGCATCAGTTGAAACTGATTCACTTCCTCCAACTTTGGCTTCTGGCAAAGATGATCCAAAGATTATAAGTGAAAATGTGCCTGAAATGAGTGACACCAGTGCAGGTTCTTCTTCATCCACATTCTGTCATTCAACACCAATAAAGCATAAAAGGCAAAGATCAATTACACCATTTGTGGTAAGAATGAATGTGGACCAAAAGGAAGAATTAGATTTACAAGTTGCAAGGTTCTTTTTTTAGCTAACATACCCTTCAACATTTTAGAAAATAAAGAATTTATAAAATTAATCAAAGGTCTAAGATCAGGATATGAACCACCAAACAGGAAAAGGTTGGCATCTGATCTGTTAATAAAAGTTAATGATTAAGTAATCCATGAAATGAAGAATGACCTTAATCTTGATGATTGTACCATTACCCTTATACAATATATACAGAAGCTAAGGCTAACAAAGACCCTAAGATCCACTCTAAGGTCAGCCCGAGAGAAAGGAAAGAGTAGGGGGTTAAGAGAAGAGAATAAGGTGTTAAGTAAGTAACAACACCTATCACTTGTGGGTTAACATTCATTCAGAAAAAGAGAAAAAAGTCTCATCTTTCGCCAGCCACTGCCGACAAGTCGGAAAAATAGTCGAAGAGATAGGAAAGGGGTGAAAGATGAAAAGAAGTAAAATAAGAATGCTTACAAACCATGCAAAGACAGTCTTACCTCACTGTCATACCATGCAAATTACAGACATGCAAGTAAAGAGAGTTACAGACATGCAAGTAAGGAGGGGGAAAAAAAAAAGGAAAAAAAAGTAGGTAAAGTTGAACAAAAAGTGGATTAGTTTACTCTACAAGCTACATCTACATTCATGTTAGTCTAATTTAAATTTTTTTTTTTAATTGCTGGCATCACACGCTGGCATGTCACAAGCTGGCATTAATCGTCAACAGACTCATCCTCAACCATCACCCCCAGAGCTCCTGTTACTAATTGTTTTTTTATTTTAAACAGCGTTAATATTTTTAAAATGCCTATCTAAATGGTTCTTCAACATATTAATGCTGGTAGAGTTAACAACTGGCGCAGGAAGATTATTCCATTTATCAATTATTTTAAATGTAAAGAAGTTTTTAGCGATATTAGTAATGAAACGTCAGCCACGCAACTTAAACCCGTTGTTACAAGTATTGCTATTATCAAAAGTGAACAGTTTGTCAAAATTTGTTATTGATGTTATTAACGATTTTGAAAACTTCAATAAGCTCCTCCCTTAATCTCCTAGTTTCAAGTGAATGCAAGTCTAACTCTTTAATCCTATCTTCATAAGGCTTGTTGCGCAATGATGGAATTAGTTTCGTGGCATGATGCTGACCCTTTCTAACCTATCAATATCCTTGCACAAATACGGCCACCAAAACTGAATGGCATATTCTAAATGAGGCCTGACTAGGGACTTGTAAAGGGGCAATATAATATCCTTCGATTTAAATTAGAAATTACACGCTATGAAGCCTAACATCCTATTAGCTTTTGCGCAAGACTCCAGGCACTGGTTCCTAACTTTTAAATCCTTAGATACGTGTATGCCTAAATCTACTTCCTCGTCAATGCTTGCTAACACTCTTATCATCCATCATGTACATGTAATTATTGTTACGAGAATCTATATGCAAAACTTTACATTTGTCTATGTTAAATTGCATCTGCCACTTATCCATCCACTCCATAATCCTAGTTACATCATCTTGGAGCCTATTTCTATCGTCCTCATTAACAACCTTACTGCCAGACTCTGTACTGAATGGACGCATTTCCTGAGCTCTCTGATATTGCATCTACTTTTGTATATTGCTGAGAATTTTGCTTTTGGATAGTTTTGAATTTTATATACTTGCATTTAAATTCACGTTGTTATAGTTAAGTAATTGAATATTAGTGGTTTTTAACGATTTAGAAGTTTTCATAGCGTGCCGGCTTAATTTAACTTATACCTGTGATGGTTTAAACTAATTTTTAACTGCGCGATGCCATCGCAGAAAGCGTCGTGTGTTAGGTGTAGGGTTAACCGGTGGTATTCAGAATTTAGGGATTATAACGGCGGTCCTATGGCGATTACTGATAGATCAGTTTGTTTCTTTTGCGAGTTCATGGAGGAATTAGTTGACATCAAACGCATGTACGTGAGGTAGCGGAAAGACTTGCAACGCTTGATGAGGGCAAGGGTAGGGCTACGGTTGACCTAGGCCGAACCAATACTAACGTTGAAGACGTTAGTAATTTGAAGGGTGAGGTGCGTAACCTAGTTTCTAGTTTAGGTAGCTTGTCGGGAAGGTTAGATAGAGTTGAGGAAGGGGTTAAGTTTAGTCCGAGAGTAGTAGATAGCGAGGGATTTAGAGAGGTTAAGGGTGGAGCTAGGCCGCGTACGTTAGGTGATAGGAATCCCCCCCTATCGAGGTTTCGAACCCTTTCGCCCATTTGGGAAGGGACGTGAATGAGGGGGAAACTATTTTAATCGGGGACTCTTTAGTGCGCCACATGGACAAAGAGTTCGTTAAACGGCATCCAACCAAGAGGAGGAGGGTCTGTCTCCCAGGGGCCAGGGTTGACAGAGTTAGAGACGAAGTGGATAGGATTGACGTTGCCTCCCGTCACTCAATGTTGGTGACGATGGTAGGAGGCAACGACTCGTATAGGCCCGATACGAGAGTGCCTGACCTTTTGGAGAGATATAGGGGGTTAATTAGGTCCCTGAAGGCGAGGTCAGATAGGTCTTTAGTTCTAGGTATTACCCCTAGGCACGGGTTGGGTCTTAGAATTACGTCAAAAACAATATTTTTGAATAACAAATTAGAAGAGATTTGTGCTGAGGAAAATGTACCCTTCGTAAAGCTGTGGTCCGAATTCAGTGATCCTAGCCTTTTTATAAAAGATGGGGTGCATTTTAATGAAATAGGTAATGCTAGGCTAGGTAGGTTAATAGACGAAAATGTGCGAAAGCTGTATAGGTTGAAGCCTTCTTTAAACGTTGTAGGTGATAAATAGTTTAAAACGCGGGCCCGTGGTAAAAAATAACTTAAACGTCTTTTATTGTAATGCGCGTAGTATTAGAAATAAATTCAATGAATTTAAGGCGATAATTTATTCCGGCAACTATGATATAGTTGCTATCACTGAAACTTGGTTAAATACCGTGACTCGGGACTTGTTGGGGGAACTTGATATACCGGGTTTTAAACTCTTTACTAATGATAGGTTACATAGGTTTGGTGGAGGCGTTTTGCTGTACATTCGTAATTCCCTTAGGGCTATCGAGGTTAAGTTAGATTTTCCGGCAGCAATTAATGCGATATGTGTTGAAGTTAGGGCGCGTAGTATGTTTTAATTTTGTTGTTGTTTATAGACCTCCCGTTCAACCCCTCGATACAGATACTAGATTTTACTCACTTCTTGGTAATTTTATTGACAATCGGAATAGTATAATTGTCGGAGACTTTAACTGCCCTAATGTTAATTACGAGAATTTTACTGGTAATGAGGAGGGTTTGAGATTGGTTGAGTTTATGGACGATAACTTTTTACGACAGATAGTTACCGAACCAACGCGCGGTGACAATATTTTAGATTTGGTGATGACGAACGGCGAGAATATAGTCGAAGGTTTAGAAGTAGGCGAGAGTTTAGGATGTAGTGATCATCAAATTCTTAGGTTTAAGTTATTGATAGAAAACACTCAGGATAGTAACGTAATAGAAGTCCCTGATTTTCGTAGGGCTAATTTTGATAGTTTTGCGGATAGGATGAGAGTAGTGGACTGGGATAACTTATTTATGGGTAATGACACAAATTTGCGTTGGGTGGCGTTTAAAGAAAGTTTTAGGAATATTGAAAGGGAGTTTATTCCTCGTAGGCCCAAGCGCGCTAGAAAGTTTATAAACGAGCGTAATAGAGCGTATAGACTTATAAGCGCAATGGCACGGCAGCTAACTTTAATAGATATATCGAGCTTAGACGTCAGGTTAAAAGATCAGTTAGGAATGCCAAGCGTAATTTAGAGATACTTATAGCTGCGGATAGTAAACATAATCCAAAAAAGTTTTTTGAATACGTAATAATCGTAAGCCGGTAAAAGATAACATAGGCCCTCTAGTGGATGTTAATGGCGCTTTGGCTTCTGACGCTCAGGCGATGGCGGGTATTTTCAATAACTTTTTTGCGACAGTTTTTACCGTAGAAGACGTAAATAATGTCCCCGACGTGACGATATCGTTCCATTTAGTAGCGAGACTATTTTGGATGAAATAACTGTTTACGAGGCTGAGATTGCGCATTATATCGATAGGCTAAAAGTTAGCAAGGCTCCAGGCCCTGACGCTTTTTATCCCAGACATTTGAAAGAAGTTATCGTAGGCCCCTTAACGAAGATTTTTAATCAGTCACTCGAAACGGGGATTATTCCTGAAGACTTCAAATTAGCTAACGTCACGCCTATTTTTAAAAAAGGCGACCGCGCAGTAGCTAGCAATTATAGGCCCATTAGCTTAACGTCAATTGTCGGTAAACTTTTGGAATCCGTAGTTAGGGATCGTATATCGATCACTTAGAAAGTAGAGATTTGATTTAATAGTAGTCAGCATGGGTTTCGACGCCATAGGTCTTGTTTAACTAATTTGTTAGAATTTTATAACGAAATAGTGCGCGAATACGATAGGCATAGAGCAGCTGACGTTATTTATTTAGATTTTAAAAAGGCGTTCGATACAGTTCCGCATAGGAGACTAATTGCGAAGGTTAAAGCGCACGGTATACGCGGTCAGGTAGCTAACTGGTTAGAAGAATGGCTTCGTGCTAGGGACAGAGGGTCGTAGTTAATGGTAGTGAATCGGGTGGTTAGATGTAGGTAGCGGTGTCCCACAGGGTTCAGTGTTAGGCCCATTGCTATTCGTAATTTACATTAACGACATAGATGTAGGATTGACTAGTAACGTGTCAAAATTCGCGGACGATACTAAAATAGGCGGTAAGGTTGTTAACGAGGACGATAGAAATAGGCTCCAAGACGATGTAAATAGGATTATGGAGTGGACAGATAAGTGGCAGATGCAATTTAACGTAGACAAATGTAAAGTTTTGCATATAGGTTCTCGCAACAATAACACGTACACGATGGATGATAGGGAGTTAGCGAGCGTTGACGAGGAAGTAGATTTAGGCGTACGCGTATCTAAGGATTTAAAGGTTAGGAACCAGTGCCTGGAGTCTTGCGCAAAAGCTAATAGGATGTTAGGCTTCATAGCGCGTAATTTCGAATTTAAATCGAAGGATATTATATTGCCCCTTTACAAGTCCCTAGTCAGGCCTCATTTAGAATATGCAGTTCAGTTTTGGTGCCCGTACTTGCGTGAGGATATTGATAGGTTAGAAAGGGTTCAGCGTCGTGCCACGAAACTTATTCCGTCATTGCGCAATAAGCCTTATGAAGATAGGATTAAAGAGTTAGACCTGTATTCACTCGAAACTAGGAGATTAAGGGGGGAGCTTATTGAAGTTTTCAAAATCGTTAATAACATCGATAACGTAAATTTTGACAAATTGTTCACTTTCGATAATAGTAATACTCGCAATAACGGATTTAAGTTGCGTGGCAGACGTTTCATTACTAATATCGCTAAAAACTTCTTTACGTTTAAAGTAATTGATAAATGGAATAATCTTCCAGCGTCAGTCGTTCATTCTACCAGCGTTAATATGTTTAAGAACCGTCTTGACAGACATTTTAAAATATTAACGTTGTTTAATAAAAAACAAGTTAGCAACAGGAGCTCTGATGGTGGTGCTCGAGGATGAGTCTGTTGATAATGAATGCCAGCTTGTGACATGCCAGTGTGTGATGCCAGAAAAAAAAAAAAAAAAAAAAAAATAATAGACTAACACGAACGTAGATGTAGCTCGTAGCGTAAACTAACCCACTTTTTTTAACTTTACCTACTTTTTTTAACTTTACCTACTTTTTTTACTTTGCATGTCTGTAACTCCCTTTTCTTGCATGTTTGTAGTTTGCATGGTATGACTGAGAGTTAAGACTGTGTTTGCATGGTTTGTAAGCATTCTTATTTTACTTCTTTTCATCTTTCACCCCTCTCCTATTCTCTCCGACTATTTTTCTGACTTGTCGGCAGTGGCCGGCGGATGATGATGGTGAGTCTTTTTTCTCTTTTTCTGAATGAATGTTAACCCACGAATGATAGGTGTTGCTCCTTACTTAACCCCATATTCTCTTCTCTTAACCCCCTACTCTTTCCTTTCTCTCAGGCTAACCTTAAAGTGGATCTTAGGGTGTTTGTTAGCCTTAGCTTCTGTAGATCTGTAGATCATCCGTGAATTTTGACATGTTACTAGTCAATCCTACATCTGTCATTAATGTAAATTACAAATAGCAATGGGCCTAACACTGAACCCTGTGGGACACCACTACCTACATCCAACTGCCCCGATTCACTACCATTAACAACGACCCTCTGTCTCCTAGCACGAAGCCATTCCTTTAACCAGTTAGCTACCTGGCCGTGTATACCATGCGCTTTAACCTTCGCAATTAATATTCTATGTGGAACTGTATCGAATGCTTTTTTAAAATCTAAATGAATAACGTCAGCCACTCTATGCCTATCGTATTCAAGCACTGTTTCGTTATAAAATTCAAACAAATTAGTTAAACAAGATCTATGGCGTCAAAACCCATGCTGACTAATAGTAATGAAATCTCTACTTTCTAAGTGATCGATGATACGATCCCTAACTACGGATTCCAAAAGTTTACCGACAATTGACGTTAAGCTAATGGGCCTATAATTGCTAGATACTGTGCAGTTGCCTTTTTTAATAGGTGTGATGTTAGCTAATTTGAAGTCTGCAGGAATAATCCCCGTTTTGAGTGACTGATTAAAAATCTTTGTTAAGGGGCCTACGATAACGTCTTTCAAATGTCTGGGATAAAAAGTGTCAGGGCCTGGAGCCTTGTTAACTTTTAGCCTATCAATATAATGTGCAATCTCACCCTCGTAAACAGTTATTTCATCCAACATAGTCTCGCTACTAAATGGAACGATATTGTCCACATCGGGAACATTATTTACGTCTTCTACAGTAAAAACTGCCGCAAAAAAGTTATTGAAAATACCTGCCATCGCCTGAGGGTCAGAAGCCAAAGCGCCGTTAACATCCACTAGAGGGCCTATGTTATCTTTTATCGGCTTACGATTATTGACGTATTAAAAAACTTTTTTGGATTATGTTTACTATCTGCAACTATAAGTATCTCTAAATTATGCTTGGCATTCCTAACTGATCTTTTAACCTGATGTCTAAGCTCAATATATCTATTAAAGTTAGCTGCTGTGCCATTGCGCTTATTAAGTCTATACGCTCTGTTACACTCATTTATGAGCTCGCCTATTTCCCTAGTCCACCACTTGGGCCTACCATGATTTCTAGCATGCTTGGGCCTACGAGGAATAAACTCCCTTTCAATATTCATAAAACTTCCTTTAAACACATCCCAATGCAAATTTGTGTCATTACCCATAAATAAGTTATCCCAGTCGACTACTCTCATCCTTTCTGCAAAACTATCAAAATTAGTCCTACGAAAATCAGGGACTTTTATTACGTTACTATCCTTAGTGTTTTCTATCAATAACTTAATCCTAAGAATTTGATGATCACTACATCCTAAACCCTTGACTATTTCTAAACCTTCGACTATATTTTCACCATTCATCATCACCAAATCTAAAATATTGTCACTGCCCATTGGTTTGGTAACCATCTGTCATAAAAAATTATCTTCCCCAAACTCAATCAAACTCAATCAACTCTCAAACCCTCCTCATTACCAGTAAAAGTCTCGTAATTAACATTAGGGCATTTAAAGTCTCCGACAATTATACTCTTCCGATTGTCAATAAAGTTATCAAGGAGTGAGTAAAATCTAGTATGGATATTGAGGGGTTGAATGGGAGGTCTATAAACAACAACAACAAAATTAAAACTAATAATCTGCTTCCTAACTTCAACGCATATCACATTAATTGCTGCTGGAAAATCTATCTTAACCTCGATAGCCCTAAGGGAATTACGAATGTTTAGCAAAATGCCACCACCAATCCTATGTAACCTATCATTAGTAAAGAGTTTAAAAACTGGTATATGAAGTTCCTCCAACAAGTCCTGAGTCACGGTAGTTAACCACGTTTTAGTGATAGCAACTATATCGTAGTTGCTGGAATAAATTATTGCCTTAAATTCATTTAATTTATTTCTAGTACTATGCGCGTTACAATAAAAGACATTTAAGTTATCTTTTATCATGGGCCGGCGTTTTAAACTATTTATCACGACGGGCCTGCGTTCCCCAAACCCACAACGTTTAAAGAAGGCTTTGACCTATTCTGCTTTCGTACATTTTCGTCAATTAACCTACCCAGCCTAGCATTACCTATTTCGTTAAAATGCACCCTATCTTTTATAAAAAGGGTAGGATCACTGAATTTGGACCACAGCTTTACGAAGGGTACATTTTCCTCAGCACAAATCTCTTCTAATTTATTATTAAAAAATATTGTTTTTGACGTAATCCTAAGACCCAAACCGTGCCTAGGGGTAATACCTAGAACTAAAGGCCTATCTGACCTCGCCTTCAGGGACCTAATTAACTCCCTATATATCTCCAAAAGGTCAGGCACTCTCGTATTAGGCCTATATGAGTCATTGCCTCCTACCATCATTAGGGTGCATTAAACGCCCCATGATTTTCAAAAAGTTGTTGGATTTTAATGTCTATTCCCTCAAATGTTACACTTGTTGGTAGAAGTATGTATGCAAAATATAAATCAAATCAGAGGTGGTCCTGGGTGGCCACCGGCCACTTTTATATATTTAGTAGTGATGCACCGAATATTTGGCAAATATTCGGTATTACTTATAATACTAATATACAAATATTCAGTATTACTATACTTACATTGATTGAAAGTTGAAAATGTATAAAACACAATGCCAATGTCACTACTCCAACTTTGCTCGTTTCCGCAAATTTGGCCTCGCTTTGCGGTCACATTCAACCACTTGAAGAAGATTTTGGAAGTGGTCTTCTCCTCTTGCAGCTGAGACAAAATCAGTTGTGAGCTTTACTGCTCTCTCCGCAGGGTCATTCACAACATTTAACCCATCCACAATGGACTTGGCTGCCTTGAAGTGGTCATTGTTCTGCCAATTGTCAACATCCTCTGTTAGGAAGGTCATATCCAGGTGAAGAAGGTTCACTGTAAACCACGAGTCCTCGTTCACAAGATCAGCCAGGGTTGTCGCTTCTGTAATTTTTGGAAATGACGGTTTGCCATATCCAGAACCGTAGCGGTGTTTTGGAGTGCTTGGCATTTCATCTGGTTGTATGGCCAGTAACACATCTGCAAGGGCACGACGCTCCTTTTGAGGTACTGCATTGCTGAACAGTGCCAAAACAACCAGTTCTGGGGTTAAATACCACAAATGTCTATCAAAGGCTTTCCCAGCGCTGACTGAAATGATTGAGTTGACAGCTTTATAGTTGAGCAGAGTCTTGTATAAGCACAAATCAAACCATGGGGCATTTGAAGCAGACTGACATATGAGCCACCAATCACAATAAATATAAACAACAAAAACAACAAACTCCTTCAGTTTTTCCTGTTGATGTTGTGTTGTTACAGTTCCTCGAGGTAGTACAGAAATTTGCTCTTCAAGTAGGCATATTTTGATGGAATAAAGAATCTTTGACATCCACCTTGCTTTATGCATGGCCCCAGGTCTGTGGAGTGTTCCTTGTTTTGTGACATCATCATCGAGGACTACCTGGCAGAGTTGTGCCATTTCCTTGTAGTCTTCCCTACAGTATGAAGCGCTTGTGCGGATTGTGCTTAAAACCTTGTTTTTGCAGGATAAAAGCAGTTGTTGTGCATCGTCATTGTACATTGAAATGTCAATTTTGGTTAAACTTTCATCCTTTGCATGCGATATGCGTTCCCAATTCTTCTGGAATCTTTGGAACAAAGATGCTTCTGGAGACTTTGATGTCTCAATTTTGAGAGCATCAAACACATGATCCAGGATTACCTCTCCAACATGATGGCGACATGCACACCACAGAAGAGCATGGTCCAGTTTTGATTGAATGGTAACACAGGCAGCTGTAATGTGTCCAGTGTTTGATGCTGTTGTGTCAAAACATAAGTTGACAACTGACTGTTTGCACTTCCATGAATGTAGAAACGTGTAAGTGTGCTCGGCAATGATGTCACCTGATGACATATCACTTCCACGAGGATATCTAGCCACTCCCAGTAGCTTTACATCAGTGGCATTCCCAACCAACACTGGCAATCTTTCTTCCTTGCCATTCTTGTTTGTGAGTGTATTCATCTGCTTGCCATCCCAGTGAAGTGTTGCAGCTGTTGGGGCAATCCAATTTTCTCGAATATCTTTGGCGATAGCACTTGTTATTGATCGTCGAGCCTTATCAGCAGTTGAATACGACTTGGCCACACGACGTGGATCACCTCCTGCCTCTTGAATTACAGTTTCAGTGAGCACAGCCTGTTGAACAGGAGTTATGTTTAGTCGAGTAGCAACAGACACGACTGAAGGCCTTTTCAGAATATCATGAGGAATAAAGGCAGACGTACCTGCATATGTTGATCTGTGGTGACTACGCTTCCTTTGAAGCTCTGGAATCGCCTCTTCTTCAGTTTCTTCCAAGCTATCTGCAGAGGCACTATCATCAGAGCATACAGAACTTTTCATCTCTTGTACACTGGATGATTCATGACGTTCTCGTCTTGAAGCTTCCGCTAAGATGCGTTTTTCTTTTCTACGATCTTTATCAGCTTTCTTCTTGTCAACACTACCAAATGAGGCTACTCTGTCAGATTTCATTGACTCTAAAAATGCTCTATCTTCCTCATTCTTAATGTTTGTCATTGCATCTTTTGTCCATACACCAAAGGTCTTATCAAGACGTTCATTCATGGATTGCAACTTAGCCAAAGTGTTTGGAGATTCTCTGCGAGAAACAGGTATTTGACGCAATTTGTTATTGTCATTAAGAAGGTCAAGTATTAGTTTGCAGCATTGATGGTCTGAAAGCATAGGAATATTTGCTTTAGTGTAGAATGTTTTCAGCTGGATAAGGACTATGCTGGCAGATTTCCATTTGAGTGGCTGTGTTTGTTTGCCTTCACATATTTCTTTCTGGATGTGCCACATCACGCATCGAAGAACCTGCCGGCAAGTTGGGAGGTGGACTCCTGTCAATGTACCATCTCCTTCTGTAAGAGCATTGCCAAGACCAAAAATGGCACTTGCTAATCTGGTCTTCTTAGCTTCCATTGTTACAGCTTCCATTGTTTCTGAAAGACAATAAAGGATATTATTAGACTATAAGTGAAGTTTCGTTTATGGTACATGTTTTATGTAAATCACCCCTTTAGGGTGCATCAAACGCCCTTAGGTTCTTGGATTTTAATGTCTATTCTCTCAAATGTTATGTAAATCACCCCTTAGCAACTCTATATTAAAAGAAACAATGTAAGTAGTCAACTGGTTGGTAAATAAAAAAAATAGATATTTTTACATAGCGCGGCCCCTGAAAATTGCCGCGAAAATATAAAAGTGACCGGTGGCCACCCAGGACCACCTCCGATTTAATTAATGTTTGGCATACACACTTCTAGCAACAAGTGTAACATTTGAGAGAATAGACATTAAAATCCAAGAACCTAAGGGCATTTGATGCACCCTAACCATCATCACCAACATAGTGACGGGAGGCAACATCAATCCACTTCGTCTCGAACTCTGTCAACCCTGCCCCCTGGGAGACAGACCCTCCTCCTCTTGGTTGGATGCTATTCAATGAACTCTGTCCATATGGCACACTAAAGAGCCCCCAATTAAAATAGTTTCACCCTCATTCACATCCCTTTCCAAATGGGGGAAAGGGTTTGAAACCTCAATAGGGGGGGGCATTCCTATCACCTAATGTACGCGGCCTAGCTCCACCCTTAACCTCTCTAAATCCCTCCCTATCTACTAATCTCGGACCAACCTTAACCCCTTCCTCAACTCTATCTAACCTTCCTGACAAGCTACCTAAACTAGAAACTAGGTTACGCACCTCACCCTTCAAATTACTAACGTCTTCAATGTTAGTATTGGTTCGGCTTTCGTCAACTGTAGCCCTACCCTTGCCCTCATCAAGCATTGTAAGTCTTTCCATTATCTCACGTACATTGCGTTTTATGTCAACTATTTCCTCCATTAACTCGCAAAAGAAACAAACTGATCTCTTGGTAATCGCCATAGGACCGCCGTTATAATCTTTAAATTCCGAATACCACTGGTTTACCCCACACCTAACACACGACACTTTCTGCAATGGCATTGCGCAGTTAAAAATTAATTTATAACCATCACAAGTTTAAGTTAAATTAAGCTGGCACATTATGAAAACTTCTAAATTGCTAAAAACCACTAATGTTCAATTACTTAACTATAACAATGCGAATATAAATGCAAGTATATAAAATTCAAAACTTTCCAAAAGTAAAATTCTTAGCAATATGCAAAAGTAGATCCAATATCAGAGAGCTCAGGAAATGCGTCTTTTCAGTACAGAGTCTGGCTGATGAATGGCTGGAGTTCAGTAGGTAATGATCCTATTATTGCGCACAGTATTCATAATGGAGAAAAGCCATATCTGATTTCAGCAGTAGATGCTGGAAGTACAAAAAAGACAGCAGAATATTGTGCACAGTTAGCTAGAGAAGCAATAACAAAAACTAAAGAAATATATGGCATTGATGTAAGTATAACTATTTTGTAGGTACATTTTATTTTAGTTATAAACTGAATGTAATTCTCCGCCTTGGTATACTCAAATGCTCAGTTCCTTATGAGTTATGACATTTTATTTTCAGGTATTTGCTATATGCACTGATAACGAAAAAAAAATGATAAGATTGAGAGAAATTCTTAAGGAGGACAACTACAGTCTTATTACTTATGACTGTTCAGCACACCATCTAAACTTGGTAGAAAAAGATCTCCCCCAAAATCAGTTCTCAAGCATGTTGTAGAAATTAACAAATATTTCCGAAACCATCACCAACCTCATGTAAGCTAAACACAAATCCAATAAATTAGCTACTGTTGGCTTTACTTTTATGCATTAGCACTGTCACCAGTGTGAATCCTAATTCACGACTCATTAATAAGTTGCATAGGCTATTTATTTATGCTGTCAAATCCAGCAATATTTGTAATAAAAATTTATATTTTAGGGTTGATTAATGGAGAAAGGAGGTATGATGCCGCAACTACCAAATGAAACCAGATGGAATTCTCAGTTAGAATGCATAAAAACCTATTTGTCAAATTATTCTCTATGTATAGAAATAAGTGGAGAGCATATTGAAGACATTGATCACAACATTGGAAAAATGATAGATAACTTATCTATACAGAGAGAGGCACTCAATTTACAGTCACAACTCTTACTTGTTGGAAATGCTCTAGATAAGGTGTGTTTATATTATGCAGTTAAAATTACTTAACTTTAAATACCAATATTAATTTCAAGATATTTTTAGACTTATAGTGCACATTTTATTTATAGAATCCTGTACTAAAGCACTACTAATAAATAATTAAAATACACTTCATTCTATATGTGTTGTAATTTGTAACACCAAAAAATAAATTCTAACTGCATAATTCTAAATGTTTACAGATGTTTTCATTCAGCCATATATAAATTATAGTTTTTTTTTTGTTACAGTTGCAGGCTGATAATACAGCATTATTGGATGATGTTGAAATTTGGCTCAATTTAATCCAAGATGAAAAATTAGCTCCATACAAAGATGATGATGTTATGAGATTTAAAAAAGCTATGGAGCCATGTCATCTTTTGGCAAATATAACTGACCCAAAGTATGAAGATAAATAGGACCTAAATGCTTAACTACTATCAATATACAGGGTGTCCCATAAGTCTGGCATCATAGGAAAAATAATAAAAAAAGGCAAAACAAAAGCTTTTACTTACAGAACGTGCTCAATATGTCCACCATTGTTTTCAATACACAAATTCAGACGTGATACCCAGTCAGCAAGCACATGGTGAATGATGTCGGGAGTAATGGTGTTACATGCCCCAATAATGCGCTGCTGCAAATGTTATTGGCTCGCGGTCTGGATGCAGTCTGTTAAATTCAGCAGCGCCCTCTCTTTGACTCCAATTTCTTATGAGTAGAATTATCTGGATTCGTTCTTCCTTGCTCACAGACATTATGGCCTGTAGAAAGAGAAAAATATGAATTATGGTTTGTAGAAATAGAAAAATATGAATTTCTCTTATGATGTCGGACTTATGGGACACCCTGTATTAGGGTGACAATAAAAATCGAAAGTTGGAGTTTTTTATTGGCCATTTGTTCAATGCTGCTACTACATGAGAAAACAATGTACTGTAAATATTAGGTCATTCAGATAATATTTAAGGGTGTCTCAAGTGAGGTAAATAATTCTCCTTATAACAAAAATTAATTATTCATTACCTAGTAAAAATAAATTAATATTTTTTTAATTAATGTAAATAAACGTTAGTTTTAGTTCATAAGGTTTAAGTGCAGGCGTACTCCAATCGTAATAAGTAAATAATATATTTACTAAATATATTCCAGGGTGTTTTTCATTCAATTGTAGACCACCCATTAATTCTTGCTTTTCCTTAAGCCATACCCCTTTTTCAATGTACCAGGCTGAGACTTCCTATGATCCTCAACAACCTGCAAGAGATGTTGGCGCTGTTCTTCATTCTTCGTAATCTTTGTATTGAAGGCCTGGATCAAGGCAATTCCCCTCTCTGCCATGTCATTGACGACTTTTAGTCCTTCAACTATAGTCAAACCAGTTTTGAAATCTTCGTCGTCTGGCCAGGTCTCTGGTTCCTTGGACAAGAAACCATCATTAATTTTTAGAAGTTCAAAGAGAAGCTTTGATCCTTTCGAGGCAAAGTCCGAGAGCTGCTTTGTTGAAATGGAAGAAACAGCAGGTATTGGGGCTCGCTTTGGAGGATCTTCAGCAGCTTCTTTTTCGAGGATTGATTGAGCGATATTCATTTTCGTCGTTGCATTGATACCTTTATCAAAGAGTGCGAGACCAATCAAGTACTCGCTGAGGTACCATAAGTGACGACGAGGACACTAAGGCAGGATGCTGAGATCTTTTCATTGTGGTACTTTGCTAGGTCTTGAAGAAGCTTCAAATCATTCGTGAGAGCAGATGGAGGACTGCTGGCCATGAACCACGCGCTGACATATAACTCCAGGGCAAAAAATACAAATCGTTTTAAGCCAGACATTTCACGAGTTGTAAGTCTGAACTGATGGGAAAGCAGCAGGATTTTTAATGAATAAATTACTTTTGCCATCCAACGTGCTCGGTGAAGTGCTCCAGGTCGCCGAAACCTAAAGTTAGGTAAATTACCTCCAAGGATTGTAATCGACAACTCCAAGAATTCACGGTAATCATCCCTCGGCTGATGTTTTGTCAGATATAGATTCCAGCAAGCGATCAGTTCTTCTCGATTCTCATTCAGACTCGATGGAAGGTCTGACAGGGTCTTGTACTTATCTTGGCAAATTGTATTCCACGTCTCTTTGAAGCGGGAGAATAGGAGGATATCTGGACCAGATGATGGTCCCATGCATTCCATGTACGCCTTCTCAACGACAAGTTCTAGGATGTGATGGCGACATGCAAGGTATGAGAGCCGGCAGCCGAGTTTCTGCTCCAAAATTACGCATGCCCCAGACAAGTAACCAGTATTTGAAGCTGTAGTGTCGAAGCTCATAGCTGATACCTTTTCTGACACATTCCATTCTTTGAGCGCAGCATGTACCACCGAGGCGATGACCTCACCCGTTCCTGATGTCAGCTTAGGTACACCCAAGAGCTTCTCGGTATCAACTCCGGTTACGAAAATGGCTAGTTGGTCACACCAACCACCTTCATCGTCTGATAGAATTTTTCCGTCCCAGTGAACAGTGAGCACTTCGTTGGGTGTGAACCTTTGTTTAATCTTTTCTGCCGTTGCCGAATGGAGCCTTTCTCGTGATTTTCTAATGGTTTCATAGTTGAGCGCGAGTTTTTGTGAGTTATGGCTGAGGCTTCTAGCCATAGCATTGATAATCCCATTACTCCCCTCCTCCCTTTTTCTTGCTGAGCAATAAGGAAGGCTCGATCTTCTTCGATGGTCAAAAGTTCCATTGCTTTAGGGTGGGTGACATTGAAAAGATTTTCCAAATTATCACAGAACTCATCTTCTTTTTTCCGCTGGGTTTCCGTAGCGCGAGCACGATTTTTCAAACTATGCCAACAATTAATGAAACTTTTCTAGAACAATTTCCAATAATAATATAATCAATGTATCAAAATAAAAAATATTACCTTAGATATCTTAAAAGAATTGGGAGAGAACTTCTAAGCATTGTTTTCAGTCAGGCAGTCGTATGCAAAATGAACTTGAAGCACCAAAAGCTGATCATCCAAAGATTGATACACATCATATTATTTAATGATTTATTTATGAATATTTTAATTTAATGAAATAAATTAATCGATTTGCATAATCTATAGATGAAATAAAGGAAACAATTCTATTAAATTATATAATACACTTGCATTCTCGAAACATTTTTGTTTTTGAAGCGTTGTCGAAACTCGTTCATTCTTGAAATTTCTTCCGTGTGACAGTTTCATTCATGTGACTCGAGGCACCCCTAAATGCTTTCCAAATTCCATGAGATTTCGTCTACGGTGTTTCCTCATAGGGTGGCAGCATTGGACAAATGGCTGGCAAATGTTTTTGAATTTCAAATTTTATCCCTATAAGAAGTTGTCACCCTACCCTGTATAAAACATAGGTAACTCAACTGTATGGGCAGAAGAGTTTTCTTTAATCTGAATCAAATCATCTGGCATTGCCATATTAGATAACAATTAGCATAAATTAGATACCATTACATAAATTATATAATCTATATTATTAGCTTTATTTTTGTTTCCACACAGTTCTATTATTTTTTAGGACAAAAACTGAATAGAGTTCAAGAGGAAGAGGCTGAAGAATGGCTGACTGAAATAAATTCAGAATACATGGCAGGATATGCATTCTGCTTAAAAGACGCACTAATTTTTCCTCCTTATTTATTCAAAGATAGTATAGTGAGCTCTACATCAGCTAGTAATTGGTGGAAAATTGTTGAAATGAAAGAAAAAAAGAGACCAGGTTACCATTAGGTTTTGCTAAATTTATGAGATCTATTCATAGTTGTCTGGCCAGTTCCGGATCATTGGAAAGATTTTTTTCAACGTTTGGCTTGGTATGGAGTAAAATGTGAAATAGGTTAGGGAACGAAAAGGCAGAAATGTTGGCTTGAATCTACCACCACCTAAGGTCAAAAGATGCTGAACATACTGATCAATAATCAATATTAGGTACCACTTAAATTATTTAAATTATAAAGCTGAAAAGAAACATGATTTATTTTTAGATATAGGTAGCCAATTAGAAGATAGATAAATTAGATACAGTATTAGATATAACGTTCATAATGAAACATGTCAAGTAAATAGTTTCTGGAAATTTTAGTTTATATTGGCTTTATCACATTAATTATAGTTTATAGTTGTTAATACAGGGTGTCCCAGAATTAACTATTTATTTCAATGAAATCGGATAAGTTTTTTAAAAACACACTTTTATTTATGTTTATGTTTAATATGTGTTAAAAATGTATAAATTTCTAAATTTTTTTCATAATTTTATTTTCATAATTTTTTCATTATCTGTTCCAATGAAAGACCGTCTGAAGTCATAGAATGGCAAAGAGACTCTCCAAAAGTTAACGTGTGGCTTGGAATGACCAAATCCAAAATTTATGGCCCATTCTTCTTTGCGGAAGCAACTGTAACAGGTACCGTCTACCTTGATATGCTTCAGCAGTTTCTCGAACCACAGCTTCTTGATGATGGCATTCTTGATAATGTTGTGTTTCAACAAGATGGAGCACCATAAATTTTGGATTTGGTCATTCCAAGCCACACGTTAACTTTTGGAGAGTCTCTTTGCCATTCTGACTTCAGACGGTCTTTCATTGGACCAGATAATAAAAAAATTATGAAAATAAAATTATGAAAAAAATTTAGAAATTTATACATTTTTAACATATTAAACATGATAAACATAAATAAAAGTGTTTTTAAAAAATTTGTCCGATTTCATTGAAATAGATAGTTAATTCTGGGATACCCTGTATATAAGACTGCATAACCATATTATACAAAATTTTTGTTTTCCTTTCCAAAAAATTTTTGTTTTCCTTTCCAAAAAATTTTTGTTTTCCTTTCCAAAAAATTTTTGTTTTCCTTTCCAAAAAATTTTTGTTTTCCTTTCCAAAAAATTTTTGTTTTCCTGTTACACTGGTCTCCAGTAGAAAGTTTTAAAAGCTGGTTTTCAATGTGCTGAATTAAAAAATGATACTCATTTCCATCGCAAATGATTTGTTAAGGATTTTTTACCTGGGGGATCCCCAGTGGGAACCGGGAGTTTTTGGGTTGGGAGAATCACAAAAATGAGTGGTTTCCGAAGATTTTGAAAGTCAGATTAATACAAAACACATCAAAAACCATAGGAAAAACACAAATTTCACCTTCAAAATTGGCTGAACCTAAAACAACCTAAGCAAACCTAACCTAACCTAAAACAACCTAACTTAACCTAACCCCGAATGTTATCCAAATGATTTGCAATGGAAATGAGTATCATTTTTTAATTCAGCACATTGAAAAACATTGGAAACCAACTTTAAAAATTTCTACCAGAGACTGGTGTAATAGTAAAGAAATACCAATATTAATTATTTGAAATTTGACAAAGTACACGAAATTACATTAATGGCTGAATTTGTTCAATTGGGAAAGAGATGAGAATTTTTATAGGAAGTCATTTTCTATTATGTTTGGAAAAAAACAAAAAATTGATTGGAAAGCTGAAATAAAACATTAAAGATATTCCAACATTTTTAATGCTTAAATTATAAGGTAACTTTTACAATTGACAATAAACATATTTTCTAACTAAGCCTAGGAAATGCCTTCAACTAAAATGGAAGTTTTCAATTATTATGGGAGTCTGTAAAGCAGTTATTTGTGGTGTTTAGACATAAGTTTACATGATATTTGTTTTTCCTTTGCAACCAGGTTTTTTGCACATTCTTCAAATTTTTTCTGTACTAGGCCAATGACCAACATTATCAAACCTTATTGGTTTATCAGGAAGGGCCTGACAGGGCCTCCCCTTTTTGTTTTTGTTCATTGCGTCTACCTTCAGAAGTAGGTCTTCCTCTTTTGAGCCCTCTCATTGTTTTACTTTCTTTTATCAATGAGAATGCCACCCTAAGTTTGAATGGGGCCAGTGAAAGAATTTCAGATCTTGGTAACTTGAGATTAAGTGCATCCCATCTGTATACCAGCCAACTGTTAACAATTACCATGTCACTCATATGGAAGATAAGATGTTGATAATATTTCTTTGATCTTATGTTGATTCTGTAAAGTGCAATTAGGCAATCGGCTAAATCAATTCCTCCTATTGATGTGTTATAAAGCTTTATGATGTTTGGACACTGAACATCATTTTTGTGACACTGCTTATAGTCATATTGGGATATGGTTGTAAGAGGATTTGCCTTAGCAAATGTTGAAACAATATTTACTATCTTATCATACCATTTTACATAGGTAATTTCAACTTCCTCACCTGCAGACTTTCGTTCTTCATACAAACCTCTTCCCTGCTTTATAAGGTCTTTATCAGCATCCTTCCCTTTTCTTACCCCTGGTACACGTGGAACATGCACTGTTCCACAACACCAAATGCCTCAATTGGCAAGATGGCACATCAATGGCAAGGAGGTGAACCAATTGTCAAAATATAAAAAATGGTTATTGTTCGAAGGAATTGCCTGTGCTAAATGAAGAACTGAGTTTGAACTTTCTTTTGGATCTGGCACTCTAAGATCATTCACAGGCTCAATCTTTCCTGTGTATGGTATAAAGTCATATGTCATACCTTGACTATCAGCCAGAAAAAAAATTTATATCCTACTTATGTAGCTTGCTTGGTATGTACTGCTTTATCCCACTATTGCCCTTGAATGGTACCATACAAGCTGCTTGTCTATGCATAAGCTTTGTGTCATAGGAATTTGTTGAAATTTTGATGGTGTACCAGGACGCACTTTGAAAAGCTTATCATTGATTATTCCTATTTGGGTCCAAGGTTGTATTATCTACCATATGGAGCTTTGATTTTATCTCTTCCCATTGGTTACGACTCATCACATTTGCTACAATATCCCAAAGAGAACCTAACTGATTGGACCAATGCATATGAGTATTAGGCAGTTTACTGATGGAAAAGTACACACACAGACCCAACCATTGCTCTAGTTCCTTTTGATCCATATTGAGAGGCTTATTAGGGTTGCTTTGCACTGAATATAAATTGCTTTGTGTAAAAACTCATCTGTAGTAAAGGAACTGTGAATGTATTCAATAAATACATGCTCTGGACCAAGATACTCATGAATAGTTGTAGAATTTGTTGGATTGCCTTGTTGCCATAAAACACAGGATGCACTTTGAATAGCATTTTGCTCTATTGTTGAATCATCTTCCAGGGGAATTGCATCATCAGTTAAAACTTCATCCACAATGGTCCAGTCAGCAGTAAGATCCATCATTTCCTCTCGGGTTATTTCTCCAATAAGAAAAAAAAAAAGATTAGAAATATCTAAATTTAGTATTTTCTTTGTGATTGTATGCAATTATAGTCATGAATAAAGCCTACCTTCATCAATATCTTGTTCGGGAACATAGTCTGGATCTACCAGTGAATCATCATCATCTCCATCCGGATCAATGTCACTGTCAGCATTGTCAAGAGCAATTGCTTCAACTTTTTGATCAAGTCTACTCCCTTGAAGCCTCTGAACTCTTCTTCCATAGAAACTTGACACTGTCAGCTCTATGAAACACACATAAATTATATATACATATATATATACATATATACACACATTTAAACTGCAAACACGCAGTATAATTAATGTAAAGAACGACGCTTGTATAGGAGAATATTCCGCGCAAGATGAGAGAGAGAGAACGAAACAAATGAAAAAATGAGGTAACCACCCAGGAATTGAACCCAGGATCTTCCGATTGCAGGTCAGATATGATAACCATTACACCATGGGCCTCACTCAATCAAATGCCGTAATTCTTCTACATATGCGCAGAAACCAATGCCCCAAGGGGGCACCTCCCACATGCAGTACATTATATACATTTAAACTGCAAACACGCAGTATAATTAACGTAAAGAACGACGCTTGTATAGGAGAATATTCCGCGCAAGATGAGAGAGAGAGAATGAAACAAATGAAAAAATGAGGTAACCACCCGGGAATCGAACCCGGGATCTTCCAATTGCCAGTCAGATATGATAACCATTACACCATGGGCCTCACTCAATCAAATGCCGTAATTCTTCTACTCCGGCAATTGGGAGATCCCGGGTTCGATTCCCGGAGGGTTACCTCATTTTTTCATTTGTTTCATTCTCTCTCTCTCATCTTGCGTGGAATATTCTCCTATACAAGTCGTTCTTTACGTATATATATATATATATATATATATATATATATATATATATGCCTATCTCTATACATTCCATATTAGACAAATTAGTATAATACTTTTCATAAAAACAGTAATAAGTAATGTGTGTGTATATATAGTGCCACATTACATTTGGTATTTGGGAGAAATGGTGTAAAATTTCATATAATTGTCATAAGTTTCATCACTACATTCCCAGATGGATGAAATTGTCCAATAAATAAACACACTATAAACTTTTTACACAATGAATTTATTGCTATTTTCAATACATCAGTATACTATTATACACTTCATTTATAGGTGTAAGTTATTTCACAACAATTACATACTGGTAAATCTTTCAAAGCTTTCCAAAAAATATAGTACTGTATGAGAAAAACACCACTTGCATCTGCTTCAGATGTGTCTCAAATACTGAAGCTAAAACCAGAAAATCATTGAATGGAAGACTCAGCAAAGAATATTTTAGACTTAATTAGCTGATGGCATAGTCTGTTTGGGAATTGAGCAGACCATTTTCCTATATTAGCTACAATTATATTAGTGGATGAATTCATCCACTTGGGTGGTAAAGGGTTAAATATTGCTTGTTTGGGCTGTGCCCCAAACTGGTGACTCCTAATTATTCATTTCAATTTAATTCATTAATTATAGTAAGCAGGGTTGGCACCCAAAAACTGAACCCAAAACCCACTGGAATTTTCAGTGGGTTTTGGGTTTTTAGGTCTGAGATGTTTATTTTAAAATAATTGAAATTTTTCTGATTGCTACATTGTTCAATTATAGCTAATTAGAATGCTTTGGCATGTTGATTATTTCAAGTAAGTTGACTTATAAATAAAATAATTCTTAAATTATGTAGTGTGTAAATAAAGATTATGAAAAATTGAAAAGTTATTAAAAATGATTTGCACCCATTGTGAACACTATGGGCAATTATTGGATTATTTGACACATTGCTCCAACCATCTTGAATTAAAGTTACAGTACAATTGACTAAAAGTCTCTCTTCATTGAATCCAGTACTTTATTATTCACTTTGATTAGCAAGTCATCAGGTAATTTTTTTTCTGTTTGGAGGACAATAGCCTAGTCCTAAATTTTGGACCTATTTAATAAATTCTTTATTCTCTACAACTACAAATGGAATATTTGCTGAAAAGAAAAATCTGGCCATTTGCAAATCTAGTTGTTCTTTTTGATCTACAGTTGTGTTCTAATCATGTTATGGTATTATCCGACCTTGTGTTTTCATGCCTGAAGTAGAATGAAAAAATAGTATGGAAGATTCAGAAGTGGAGGAGGAGGAGGAGGAGGAGGAGGAGGAGGAGGAGGAGGAGGAGGAGGAGGAGGAGGAGGAGGAGGAGGAGGAGGAGGAGGAGGAGGAGGAGGAGGAGGAGGAGGAGGAGGAGGAGGAGGAGGAGGAGGAGGAGGAGGAGGAGGAGGAGGAGGAGGAGGAGGAGGAGGAGGAGGAGGAGGAGGAGGAGGAGGAGGAGGAGGAGGAGTTGCTGTATTTGTAAGCTCATCTGTTTCATCATCACAAGCCTGTACCCATTTTTTATTGCATTGATCCAAGTGATATTTCACTCATCCTATTTTTTTTGAAAGTGCACATCTGCCATATTTGCACTGAACTCTTATTTGGTTGGTCACTCAACATTTCTACTTCATCCCATTCAGCAGCTTTAAGTCTGCCACTAGTATGTGCAGGTCTAACTTTAGGCATTATTAAATAGATATTAATTAACTAAAACATCTCTGAAAAAAAGTTGTGCAAAAATAAGAATGTCTACTGTCTAGGCCTGTAAACAAATTGTAATAAAAATTCAGAAAAACACACTACCATGTTGATTCAAAATAGAACAAAAGCCACACTTTGTTAAATGAAAACACAATGTTTCAACAGCACACTGCTATCTTCTTCAGTTGAAAGTGACCTTAAAAACTGAAACAAAATATATAAATTCTAAAAATCATAGCTATAACTTAATTTAAATTATGAAACCCAAAAAAACACTGAGAAACCCATGTTTTTTTGGATTTTTGATGAAAAACCCAGGTTTTTGCCAACCCTGATAGCAAGCCTACTTGATAGGTTGCCACAAATTGAATTGGTGATCCATGGGCTACTACATATATACAGGGTGGTGCAAAAGTCAGGAACCATAGGCACATTTTATTAAATTATAATAAATGTTTGAATTGGTGGCCTTCCACTTGGAGACACTTTCTGACCCATTGAATGCATGATGTTTGAACATTCCTTAACACATTGGTATGGATTTTGGCATACTCGGATTTGATTTTATCCTTTAGAGAATGTATGGTTCTGGGTTGATCAGCATAGACTATCAACTTGAGATGGCCCCCACAAGTAAAAGTTAAGAGTTGTGAGGTCTGGAGACATAGGTGGCCATTTGATGGGCCCTCGCTGTCCAATCCACTTACTTGGGAATGTTTCATCTAAAGAGCTCCGGATGATGGTTGCGAAATGTGGTGGTGCACCATCCTGCTGAAACCACATCTCCACCTGTTCTGCCAATGGAATGCTGTCCAGTATGGGCATTAGAAATGTTTGCAGCATATGCAGATATGTTTCACCTGTTACATTGCCATTGAAAAAATATGAACCAATTAACCAATCCCCCTAGAGTGCAGCCCACACCATAATTCATGGGTCAAATTGCACATGTCATTCCTCCATCCAGTGGGGGTTCTCATTGGCCCAATAGTGTGCATTATGCCTATTGACACGACCACTGAGGTGAAATATTGCTTCATCACTGAACATGATCCTTTGTTGAAGCTGTTGATGTAGAAACCACTGGCAGAACTCTACACAATGGTCTGTGTCATCACTGTGCAGTTCCTGAATGAATTGGACTTTGTAGGGGTGGAAACGATTTGTTGTAAAAATTTGTTGAATGGATCTTCTGGAGACACGTTTCCTGGGATAACTTTCTTAAGTACTTACATGGGGAGCACCATTAGTGATGTTGCTGCATTGGTTGAACTTTTTACAATAAATAGCACTTTTAGCAATAAAACTCGCCAGAGATATCTGCTGGTCCCCCAATCCTTCACGTGGTCTTTTGAATAGGGTGCTGGCTTTTCTCTGTGCACACAGCCATATAGTCACAGGAATAAAGCGTACACACACACACACACACACACACACACACACACACACACACACACACACACACACACACACACACAGGGTCTTTAATGCAAAAACCTAATACATAGTAGGGCTCCCTTTGGCCTGAATGACAGCCTCAACCCTCCTTGGCATACTTTCAACCAACTTCTGGTAGGTGTCTATTGGAATACCCCTCCATTCCTCTTGCAAAGCCACTCCCAGAGATGGTTTGGAAGAAGGCCAATTTGGCCAAAGTCTGATGCGGCGCTCCAATTCTTCCCAAAGGTGTTCAATGGGGTTAAGGTCCAGACTCTGATCTGGCCAGTCCAACTTTTTTACAGTTATCCACAAACCATTCCTGTATGCATTTTGTGGTATAACATGGAGCATTGTCATGCTGATACTGGCAAGGCCCATTACCATAATACTGCCAGAGTGTAGGAAGCGCAGAATTATCCAAAATATCCAGATACATCTTGGACTTCATGGTTTCTGGCATGACAACTAATGGACCAAGTCCCATCCAGCTGAAACAGCCCCATACCATCACAGAACCTCCACCGACCTTTACAGTTGGGATGATACAGTCCCGTAAGAAGTGTTCTCTAGGCAATCGCCACACCGACACACGTCCATCAGAATGAAACAATGTGTAGCATGATTCATCACTCCATACCACTCTCTGCCACTGCTCTAGAGTCCATGAATGTTGAGTACAACACCACTCTAATTGGCATTCTTCATTTGTGGTGGTGATATTGGGCTTGCGTGCAGCTGCCCTGCCATGAAATCCAATTCTATGCAGCTCCCTACGAACAGTTGACATGCTGACATGTTTCCATGGCCTGTTGCACCTGTCGTGAATCACTTTTATTATTTACTTTCTTCATTATTTACTCTACTTTCTGATCTCTATTGCATTTATCTTTACACTCTCTTTACTCATTTCCACGATACTTTACAATTATATTCATGGTAGCCATGCCGAGACTGAAAGCCGTTACAACACAAAGGGGGAAGGGGGGGTTCATTAACACTCTTTTAATGCTTGTTAACACTTTATTTAATTCCAAAAATGGTTTAAGTAGTTTGAGGGGATGCGAGTAGGAAATTTTACTATATTTTACGTCGGAGAGGGGCACAAAACAATTAATTTAATCTTAAGGTTACATGGCCCCAACTTTACGCTTATCGCGCTGCTGAAAGACTGACTCTTTTTGGGGGTAGTCCGCTCTGTGGGCCTCTGTTCAGGATTGCCAACTCTTCCCATTTTAAACAATTTCAAACAAACATACTTTTTCGTAATTTCACAATTATTAGTAAATGATTTATATTAAACATTATAATCTTAATTAAACAAAAATTAATATTCTTAACTAGGCATTACTACACTCGCATCACCCCCTTGAAAATAAGTTTTTCATTAGGAAAACTTATTAATATCGTTTAACAAATTTAATAATTTATTCAACAAAGTTATGTATTTTTCAATTTTTTTTCTTTTTTTTTTTCTTTAACAAATTCAAAGTTCAGATAGACAAGAAATAATTAGAATGACAAATTCCACACACATATTTTGTATCATATTATAAAAATCAAAAACTTTATAATTTTCACATTTGCATAAAATGACATTTCACACTAATAATTAAATTACAACCTGTAACTAATCTACACATGCCAAAAAAAAAATAACGGAAAATTTTCTTACATTGGTTACACAAATTTCAAGTTCACAATCTATTCCAGCGATTTCTCATCAAAGATCGCTTTACATTTGAAACAATTATTTGTATAGTTATACAGTTACTATCAGGGCAACCTAGAAAAAATAAGAAAAAGTTTACATAAAATACTGACCAAGAGCGCACATAATATTTCACGAAAAACACAACAAATATGGGCAATAATCGCACCCTTTCACTTATAATTTCATTACATAATAATCAGTACATTAATTTGCTGGACGTTGTTTAGATCACAATCCGCACGCTGACAACAGACTACTTCAATTTTCAATTGCAGCTCTCCTGCTCACTTTGCTAGAATGCAAGGGATTGCATCAATCAACATGCAACAGGGCAGCACGCTATAATGGTTCTGCTCTCTCTCCAAATGGCAAAAAAAAAAAAAACAAGAGAGACGTCCAATTCTAAAAGGATCAGGGGGGGAGATATACTGAAAGCGGGACCACACGCTGGAATTGGATGGAATTTGCAATTCTAGAAGTCGATGAAGAAACTCGCCTTGTCTCATCTCCACTTTTGTCGGTGAATGCTGCTCTTCCTACGTCCAGCTGAAAGACTCTTCTACTGGCAACAATCAAATGATCACTCCGCTGTAGGCCATTTCCCAACGAACCTACTGTATGTCTGTATGGACAGTACAGTCTTAGACACCCGTTCAAGCTCTCGTGGCTTGCCTACCACGTGCTACGACACATATTTAGCAAAGAATTCGAGCAGCGTGACCAGCTACTGCCCGAAAAATACCAGTAGACCATCTTCGATCGAAACTTTCGTGTGCCAAGACCCTGCACACGTAAATTTCTCTTCTGAAACTGTCCTGCGCCAAGTCCCTGCGCATTCGGTTCCTCTCTTCTATCTCTTCTCTTCCGAAACCATCCTGCGCCAAGTCCCTGCGCAGTTGGTTTCTCTTCTCTCTCATCATTGGTGATCGATCACCTATCTGGTCGACTAAACTCAATGGATGGAACTCGGATTCAACTTGGTTGCCTCCAAACCGAGCCTTTTGAAATTTTGAAAAAAAAAAAGTTTATTTGAAACGTGTTTCTGTACTGCTTATCATTTATTTAATATTTAATTTACCAAATTTTCTCGACAGTTCACTTCGAAACAATAACTACACATTTGCTCTGGCCAAATTCACAGAGAAAAAAAAATGACAATTCTAAAAATTTCGCAAAAATTTAATCACATCTAGCTACCAATAAGGTCACTTATGGCAGTTACATCGGAGAAGATAAAAAAAGGTCATAAAACGTATGAAACAAAATTGTACAGTATAAATATAAAAGCGCCCATACATAGTAACTGTTAGTATAATTTAAGAAATATTATTGTTCAAACTATCGTCAGAAATCACATCAATACTTTTAAATACAAAAGAAAAATGAACTCCAGAAACTTCGTCATCACTTCTCTGACAATCATGAACCCTCTTGCCCTTTGAGGGGGAGTACACTAAGATGCCACAAAAACGTTACTGGCTATCTAGAAGGCTCCATTTCCGAGGGAACACTCGAGCCAACGTTTTAAATGCATTAGTACCCGACTGAAGGTTTAAACAATAACAATTTTCCAAAACAGTTATTAAAAAGTTTAAAAAATTAAAAATTACTACCGAAAATTACTTTAATACAGTAATTCCAACTTGAAACGTTAAATTTCATATGAATTGAACTCGCAATTCACAAATTACATCTGAGATACAACTCTCTCCTTCAATAGGAACCCCAGTATGGTTTGCAAATCACAAAAATCCAAGTAATTTATCGTTTCCAAGTGAAACTACAAGTTTGCATCGTTATACTAAATAAGAATAGATCATATGCACTCAAAAATACACACAACCTACTGTAAACAAAAACAAAACATTGCATAATTGAGAGCGGTCGCTTTGTTTGTAAGCGAACCTCTATACAAATATCCCTAACCGAATGAAACTGCATTATATCCTGACATAATTTTGTAATTTTTTCTATGCAAACGCTCTAACTAAAAAAAAAAGACATTTTTCATTTCTAATACCCAAATTAAAATATCAAATCAAAATATCCTTTTTGCAATACAATCTAAATTCCAAATAAAAATTTAACCATTTTCATTGAACTGGAAGAAAGAAATAAATAAAAATCGGCCTACCTATAAAAATAAAATTGAATGCATTTATAAAACGTAAAGAAACTATATGAAAATTTTCTACACCAATTTCTGTAATTCAAAAATAATTATAATAATATCCAGCTTTCGTAAAATATGTGTACCGTAACTCACATTGGCCGCCAAAATAAAAATAAAATTTACTGCCGCACTTTTAGGCCTATAATTAATAAATTCAATGTTACGCGTGGAAAGAACAATTTAGAATTTAATGCATAACATTTGTGCTTATAAAAAAAAAATCCTATGATTATTTATGTTAAACCAATTAAAATTTTGTTAAATAGCTAAGAATTTAATACTCAGACATATACCGTAGTGATGGTCAATATCTGAACAATATTTAATGATAGGCCTACAAGAAATCTTTCTTTAGTACAATACAATAGCCATTTTACAAAATATCAGTCGGAATTGTCGTGAAAATGAACGAAAGGAATGGAGAGAAAAAAAAAATAGATAATCAGCCTACCTACCAAATAGAAAATTTCACAACACAATTTCTCTATTTCAGTTAAACGAATTTAGCTTATTTTGAAGTCTAACACAATCCTATACAGCCAACCTATAATCTGACAAATTAATATGTTTAAGATTATTTTTTGACTGTCCCTTAAAATGTAACTTAATCCTATATAGCGCAAAGCGAAGCAAAGCAAAAAGCCTGTAAACCTATATAAACAATAAAATAAGCCTATTATATACAACCAATTGAAATATAATGAAAAATCTACTAATGAATCCCAGAAAATTTTACATGTTCATGAAGTGTCTTACAATACTATATATGTATATATACCTAGAAATGTGGTACAAATTTTCGCTCAAACATTTTTAAAGGACTGTATAAAATGTGTATCACACTGTATTTAAACTAACATAATTCACTTACGTACAAATTCAGTAAAATTTATTTATTAATCGTTATTCTTATTATTATGATTATCACAATTATCACTAATTCCAAAAGTTTAAACACAAACAGTAAACAAAAGGTAAGCTGAAACAGGCATAACAGTGGAAGAGACGAAAAAAAGAAAAATTGAGCCCTCAGGCAGCACGATAAATTTTCAAAACTATGTCCTCTCCGACCTAATGAACGAAATTTAACGTAATAATGACTCACAATATTGAGTCAGACAAATTTTTCTACCGACTCTGCACCACGACTAAAAGAAATTTTGAGTCACTAGACTGCGAAAAGTAACAGAACCGTACGATGAAAAATGGAACAAACGAACATTTCAGAATCAATGAACTCCCACGAAAAGAAAAAAAAAAATTAAATTTTTAGGCGCGAAGTTTGTAAGGGACGCTATAAGGATGTCGAAGGCGATGCGCCATTTTGAAATTACATTCACCATGAAATTTTAAGGAATGGAAATCGAAATTTGCCTGCAAACGGGGTAAACTTTGCATTTAGATATTTTAAAAATCAAAATAAAATTTTCATTAACGCTATTGGCTATTATACCAGGTCGGAAGAATTTTAATCGAAATAAGACACGTGGGTAAGCCTCATACAAAATATGATGTAAGACAGCTGCTAGCCACCAAAATATGTCATGAATCACTTTTATTATTTACTCTCTTCATTATTTACTCTACTTTCTGATCTCTATTGCATTTATCTTTACACTCTTTACTCATTTCCACGATACTTTACAATTATATTCATGGTAGCCACGCTGAGACTGAAAGCCGTTACAACACAAAGGGGGAAGGGGGGGTTCATTAACACTCTCTTAACGCTTGTTAACACTTTATTTAATTCCGAAAATGGTTCAAGTAGTTTGAGGGGATGCGAGTAAGAAATTTTACTATAATATTTTACGTCGGAGAGGGGCACAAAACAGTTAATTTAATCTTATGGTTACATGGCCCCAACTTTACGCTTATCACGCTGCTGAAAGACTGACTCTTTTTGGGGTAGTCCACTCTGTGGGCCTCTGTTCAGGATTGCCAACTCTTCCCATTTTAAACAATTTCAAACAAACATACTTTTTTGTAATTTCACAATTATTAGTAAATGATTTATATTAAACATTATAATCTTAATTAAACAAAAATTAATATTCTTAACTAGGCATTACTACACACCTCTGCCATGATGGTTGCTGCAGATGATGTGTGGAAGTACGAACACTCCTCTGTAAGGCTCTTCAACCACGTTCCATGAGTTTGTGAGGCTGTCCAGACTGGTTTTTTGTTGTAGTGGCACCTTCAGCTTTCCATCTTTGAATAACATCTGTTACAGTAGATTTTGAAATGTTCAGATGGCTCGAATTTGCGTACACAGAAAGGTTACTGATGTGGCATCCAACCACCATCCCACATTGAAAGTCTCTAAGTTCAGCTCCACGTGGCATACTGGTGTCTAATCCACTGCTGCTGCCCAGGCAGACATACAGGCTTTATATTGAGGACTTTCCAAGCTACTGCGCATGTGCTAGGCTACAATACATAATTGTGGCAGGGTATCTGAATACTTTTGGTAATTATATATATATATATATATATATTATATATATATATATACTTTTAACAATAAATAATACTTGCCAGAGGTATCTGTTGGTACCCTGATCCTTCAAGTTGTCGTTTGAATAGTGCACTGATTTTTCTCTGTGCATACAGTCACAGGAATAAAACACGCACACACACACATTGACAGTAATTCATCTCTTTATAGCTGTTTCCTTGATATAAGTAAGGCATACGATAGGGTGAACCACAATATTTTATTTGCAAAACTAGAAGACAGGAAGGTTTCCATGTACATATTAAATTTATTGAAATTTTGGTATTCCTACTAATCTTTCACTGTCAGGTGGGGCAATGTACTATCCGAGTGTTTTGGCTCCTCTTGCAGGGTGAGACAAGGCTCCTTGCTCTCTCCTATGCTGTTTAATGTGTATATCGATTGATTAATTGCTTCACTTAATGAGGCAACAGTGGGATGTTGTATAGATAACACAAGGATAAATAACTTAGTTTATGCCAATGATATGGTGTTAATAAGTCCCCCTGTTAAAGGTCTGGATCAGCTACTAAACATCTGTGAAGTGTATTTGCAGAAACATATTCTTTTTAATGTTACAAAAACTAAGGTTATGCAATTTCATCCTAAAAGCTGTAATCAGCCAGCTGATATAAGGTTTAAAATGAATGGTGAAGTAATTGAGGAAGTACAAGAGTTTAAGTATTTGGGTCAAACTATTACCAGCTCCTTGAGTGATGACTCAGATATAAGAAAACAATCTTGAAACCTGTGTGTTAAAGTGAATATGACCATAAAGAACTTTCGATTCTGTACAAGTGAAGCTAAAGACACACACTTTAGTACTTTCTGCAGTAATATATATGGACAGCAACTCTGGGTGAATTATAAAAAAGTTCTGGCAGAACCCTAAATTTGCTGTACAACAGGCCTTTTAGACTCTTACATAAATTACCCCCGAGATGCTCAGCTTCGCAAATGTTTGCTACCAGCAATGTCCTGAGCTTCTTGGAGGTAACAAGACTTGCTCAATACAGTCTAATGTAAAGAATTAAAAAATCAACCAACCCGATCATCCAAGCTATCCATGGGTCCTGCCATTTATCCTCTAAGCCAGTGGTTCTCAACCTTTTTTTAACCATCGCCCCCTTGAAAATTTTTTTGCCCACTCTATTTTCAAATCTCCTCCCTACACACACAAAAAAAAAAGTGAAATAAAAAAAACTTTCAAACTTACTACCGTATTTTATTTAATGAGATCCTTGAGATTGGTGTTTTTCTACTAAATATGCAATGTTCGGTTCAATGTTGCTGAGCTTAATTCTTATGTCACCTCTTCTGCATACATCCAATCTGTTTCTTTCCTTTGTTAGTAATTTATTCACTGAACTAAACCCAGTTTTAACCATATATGATGTTGGAAAACAGACAATTATTTTGGCCATTTTGGTCCATAACCTTGGATATAGTGTTTTACAGTCTTTTAATGCGTAACTGTCACTAAGCCGCTATAGAATGCTTTGAATGACGACCCCGCCCCACTGCACTTCTCATTGGTCAATTCCCTTTAACGTCATCGCTGGCACAATACATACTCTGAATAGTGTTTCAAAACCATTGATGAGCAATTTGAAAATAATTTAATTTTAATCGTTGCCTAAATAAATTTTCGCCCCCCTTCAGTCAAATTTTTGCCCACTTTCGCCCCCCAAGAATTTCATTTTTGCCCCCATTGAGAAACCTTGCTCTAAGCTATGGACTTCTTGGTACGAAAATGTCTGTCTGTAGCTCCACTTAACTTCAACAGTGCAGTATTATTTCTAATCAGTTGTATATATTTCTATCCTTAGTATATGAACTGTCATTGTATTAATAATATTTGTCATATGGACTATAGTCTGCCAATAAACTTTTTCATTTTTATTTTCATAATGATGTACTCGATTAATTAACTGAACTAGAGAATAAAAACTAACAAAAGTGTGATGCTCATTACATAGCAAATGTGTAAATTCAAATCATCCCACAGTACTATAGTTAGGAGTTGAGACTTTTCTTTATATGATTTTAAACTACAGAACCTGGCTTTTAAAATGGTGAATCAGATTTTTTATATTCATGGAAAAAAAAATATTTTAAAGTGCCATGAATTTTTTATTTTTTTTTTCAATAGATCGCGCATTGCAATATGTATTAACATTTCCTTGTATAATTTTTCCTATGCTTCATCTATGTAATATTTTATTTTAAATTTAAAAAATACAATGTTTGAGCATTCAAATGATACCAGTTTCAATTCCTTTTTATTATTTTTCAATTTTGTCCTTGAGATTAATGCTTCTATGGAATTAGCATATATATATATAATACTTTTTTCTTCCAAGATCCTCAGATGATGCCTCCTCGCACTGCAATTGAAAACATAGGGAATAATTTACAGAAAGCTTACGAGAGGTGGCAGCCAAAAGCACGTTATAAATGTTCTCGAGACCCAACTGGAGATGACATAAAGAAGTTGTGTATGTCCCTTAGGCGTAATGCGAAGGAAGAAAGAGTTCTCTTTCATTACAATGGCCATGGAGTTCCAAGGCCCACTGATAATGGAGAAATTTGGGTATTTAATTTGGTAAGTTAATGATAAAGAAAGGTTTAAAATTCAGAGATTGAAATTGTGTATTTTTGGTCCTTATAAAATAATGCTTAAAAGAGAATTTTGAAGTGATAAATGGTTGAATTTGAATGCAGTGTTGAAGTCTGTACCAAATAAATATGCTCATTCCTAAGTAAGTCTATGTTGTGACTATGTTGGAACACTCCTTCCTGTAGATCGGTGAAGTTGTGAGATGTTAGGTCTGGGTATTAGTTGGGTGGTGATCATCATCAATGTCCAGATGTAGTGGGCCATGTTTTGGATCCCACATAAAGCTGTAGGTGCCTTCCATTTCCATCACTTGACTTTTGCCATTATGAAGGAAGTTAAACAATCCCAAACATTATAGTCAGTTATTGAAAAGGCCTCATAAGATAACTTGACAGTTAAACCTTGTCAATACATTGATTTGAATTTCATAGTACAGTTGCCCCTTGCTGATCGTGGGTTCGTGCTTCATGGATTTTGCTTATCAGTGGTTGACCATTTGTGACCCTTTTTATGGTTTGTGGGTGCAAATTTTGGGTATCCACGGATTAGTGCAACTACATGAAATTTTGCGCATGGTAACTAACCTCACACAGCTGACCATTTATGAATTTCTAGGCACCTTTAGGGCCCTCACACACACACCCTTCTGTCATTACTGAAATTATGTACAGTGTCTGGGTCTAAAATACTATTTCAGGGTTCATACACACCTGCAAAAATATAAGTATTTTTTGGATTTTTTGAGAATATCGGGGGAATATAAAATATTTAGGACTAAATTATTTGTAAATATTTTATAAATAATTTAACTATAAATCAATTTAAAATGTTAATATAAAATAATTTAACAAAAACAAGTACTATTTGTTTTACATTATATAAAACTCGCGCATTTTGTTATCTAGTATTAATTTTTTCAGCCTGCCATGTGATTTTTGCGTACATTTTTTAAGAGTAGTTAGAATAAAAATTAGGTTTTAATTGTGTTATATGAAATGTGAATTTTTTTACACTTTTTATGCAATTTTTTAATTCTCATATATTTATATATGAGGGGATCAGATCTGAAATATCGGGGGATTATCAGGAAACTTTATTCTTGGACCCTGTGTATCTTCTTCTTCTTCCGCAGCTTATTATCCCATCTTTACATGGGGTCGCTGTTTTTGGTTTGTCTTCTCCACTCTCCTCTGTCGTATACCGCGTCCTCCTCCGAGTCCTTCTCCCTGATGTCCACCACCACACAGTCCCTCCATCTCGTCTTCGGTCTTCCTCCTCTTCTCCGTCCTGGCAACTCCATCTCCAGTACTCTGCGCCCCACATACTCCTCCTCCTCTTCTCCTGATGTGTTCATACCACCTCAGCCTGGCCTCCTGCACCTTCTTATATGCTTCTGCCACCTTCACTGTTCCTCTTATATGCTCATTTCTGACCCTATCCCTCCTCGTCACTCCACACATCCATCTCAACATCTTCATTTCAGCCACATCAATTTTTCTTTCATTGCTCTTCTTCATTGGCACAGTCTCCATTCCATACAACATTGCCGGCCTCACCACTGTTTTGAATACCTTTCCCTTCAGTTTCACTAGGACCCTCTTATCACAGAGCACCCCTGATACGTGTCTCCAGTTCTTCCACCCCGACTGTATTCTACAGTTTATCTCTCTCTCTCTCTGCTCCCCCCTCTGCATCCACTGTTGACCCCAAGTATTTAAAATACTCCACCGTCTTAACACACACTCCACTCAATGTCACTTCCCCTCCTCGGTCCTGCTGCACATCACATCTCATACATTGTCTTCTTTCGGCTAATTCTCATCCCCCTACTTTCCAATGCCTCTCTCCAATTTTCCAACTGCTGCTCCACCTCCTCTTTCGTCTCCCCACTCAACACAACATCGTCTGCATAACTTTTTTGCGACAGTTTTTACCATAGAAGATGTAAATAATGTCCCCGATGTGGATGATATCGTTCCATTTAGTAGCGAGACTATTTTAGATGAAATAACTGTTTATGAGGCTGAGATTGCGCATTATATCGATAGGCTAAAAGTTAGCAAGGCTCCAGGCCCTGACTCTTTTTATCCCAGACATTTGAAAGATTTGAAAGAAGTTATCGTAGGCCCCTTAACGAAGATCTTTAATCAGTCACTCGAAACGGGGATTATTCCTGAAGACTTTAAATTAGCTAACGTCACGCCTATTTTTAAAAAAGGCAACCGCGCGGTAGCTAGCAATTATAGGCCCATTAGCTTAACGTCAGTTGTCGGTAAACTTTTGGAATCCGTAGTTAGGGATCGTATTATCGATCACTTAGAAAGTAGAGATTTGATTAATAGTAGTCAGCACGGGTTTCGACGCCATAGGTCGTTTAACTAATTTGTTAGAATTTTATAACGAAGTAGTGCGCGAATACGATAGGCATAGGGCAGCTGACGTTATTTATTTAGATTTTAAAAAGGCGTTCGATACAGTTCCGCATAGGAGACTAATTGTGAAGGTTAAAGCGCACGGTATACACAGTCAGGTAGCTAACTGGTTAGAAGAATGGCTTCATGCTAGGAGGCAGAGGGTCGTAGTTAATGGTAGTGAATCAGGGTGGTTAGATGTAGGTAGCGGTGTCCCACAGGGTTCAGTGTTAGGCCCATTGTTATTCATAATTTACATTAATGACACAGATGTAGGATTGACTAGTAACGTGTCAAAATTCGCGGACGATACTAAAATAGGCGGTAAGGTTGTTAACGAGGATGATAGAAATAGGATCCAAGACGATGTAGATAGGATTATGGAGTGGACGGATAAGTGGCAGATGCAATTTAACGTAGATAAATGTAAAGTTTTGCATATAGGTTCTCGCAACAATAATTACGCGTACACGATGGATGATAGGGAGTTAGCGAGCGTTGACGAGGAAGTAGATTTAGGCGTATGCGTAACTAAAGATTTAAAGGTTAGGAACCAGTGCCTGGAGTCTTGCGCAAAAGCTAATAGGATGTTAGGCTTCATAGCGCGTAATTTCGAATTCAAATCGAAGGATATTATATTGCCCCTTTACAAGTCCCTAGTCAGGCTTCATTTAGAATATGCCGTTCAGTTTTGGTGCCCGTACTTGCGTGAGGATATTGATAGGTTAGAAAGGGTTCAGCGTTGTGCCACAAAACTTATTCCGTCATTGCGCAATAAGCCTTATGAAGATAGGATTAAAGAGCTAGATCTGTATTCACTCGAAACTAGGAGATTAAGGGGGGAGCTTATTGAAGTTTTCAAAATCGTTAATAACATCGATAACATAAATTTTGACAAATTGTTCACTTTTGATAATAGTAATACTCGCAATAATGGATTTAAGTTGCGTGGCAGGCGTTTTATTACTAATATCGCTAAAAACTTCTTTACGTTTAAAGTAATTGATAAATGGAATAATCTTCCTGCGTCAGTCGTTCATTCTACCAGCGTTAATATGTTTAAGAACCGTCTTGACAGACATTTTAAAGGTATTAACGTTGTTTAATTTAAAAAACAAAGTTAGCAACGGAAGCTCTGGTGGTGGTGCTCGAGGATGAGTCTGTTGACGATGGATGCCAGCTTGTGACATGCCAGCGTGTGATGCCAGCAATAAAATTATTAAAAAAAAAAAAAAAAAAAATAGACTAACACGAATGTAGATGTAGCTCATAGCATAAACTAACCCACTTTTTATTTAACTTTACCTATTTTTTTTTTTTTTTTTTTTTTTTTTTTTTTCCCTCCTTAATTTGCATGTCTCTACCTCTTTTCTTGCATGTTTGTAGTTTGCATGGTATGACAGTGAGTTAAGACTGTGTTTGCATGGTTTGTAAGCGTTCTTATTTTACTTCTTTTCATCTTTCACCCCTCTCCTATTCTCTCCGACTATCTTTCTGACTTGTCGGCAGTGGCTGGTGGATGATGATGGTGAGACACTTTTCCTCTTTTTCTGAATGAATGTTAACCCATGAGTGATAGGTGTTGCTCTTACTTAACCCCTTATTCTCTTCTCTTCTCTTAACCCGCTACTCTTTCCTTTCTCTCGGGCTAACCTTAGAGTGGATCTTAGGGTCTTTGTTAGCCTTAGCTTCTGTAGATCATGCACCATGGCGTCTCCCCTCTAATCCTGTCCATCTTGGACCCTGTGTATGAACCCTGTATTTTCATTATTTCTTTCCCAGTACTCTTCAGTAGTTAAACACTATAGCAGGCATGGGTATATTCCTCACAACATAAATAAGACAAATATGTCGGAACATTGCCAAAACTTTACAGCTACAATGGGGAGCAAGTCCTCTACTGGCCCTGATCACTTAGCATCTGTTTCCAATTTGAGGGTGCTCTTACTACAGTATCGGTAGAAAACCATTTTCTAATGTTATTTACCATTGTAACCAAAGTGATTTTGTAGATAGTCTGTGCACTAAAATATGTTGGCAAATCTATTAGCAGATTTTTTTTGCCTTTTTGTATGTTAAAATAAATTATATTAATGTTTTAATTGCCCCCCAAAATTAGTATTCATATTTTAAGGGGGATCTGGGGATCCCCAGGCATGTAACCCCCCCTTTTTCCCATTGAACCATCATAATATGGTTCACAGATTTCACGCTTTGTGGGGTCTCTGCAGAATAAAATACATGCGAATGGTGAGGGGCAACTATAATTTGAATTAGTACAGTACACTAGTTGCATCATTTCAGAAAAAGTTCTTTGCAACATTTTACAAAAATTTGTGGACTAATGTTACAGTTTGCAAAGATTTATAAAAGTTTTTCTTTTCAGAATTATACTCAGTACATCCCTTTATATATTTATGATCTGCAGCAGTGGATGGGAACACCTTCCATATATGTGTACGACTGTTCACATGCTGGAAAGATAGTTAATCTTTTTAAAACTTTCTCAAATCAAGATGATGGAAAGGTAAAAATTAAATAGGGATACACCAGTTAGTTGCTATGTACAGTCTCCTGCAATAGTTGCACTCCACTCCTAAATAGCCCTTCCAAGATGTGGAAGCAACACAGTTCCTCTGTCTCCCCAACTCTCACTCCCTTCCTCTCCTCCACACCCTCTCAGGTGTTGTCATAGTAATACTTTTATTTTTTGAAACCCAATGACTGAATAAATATATTGTTCACTGTAGTTTTGGTGGTAATGCTATAATGACTATGGATGACTATTGTGTATTTTGTATTGTTATTAATAAGTAACCCAGACAGTGCACTGCTCTATCATTGAGTAAATGACATACAAAACAACTTGTGCTTAACCCTAGATAGGTAATCTGGGGTATAAATGCTTCCATTACCTTCAGTGAAATTTTTTTAATGATGACTTACCTTGGGTTAAACAATAGCAAGTTTGAAGTCTGTTTCAGTCAGTTTTTCTTGCAGTGCATACAGTTAGCTGCATGTGGAGAAAGGCAGCTTCTTCCCATGAATCCTGATCTGCCTGCAGATTTATTTACCTCATGTTTAACAACACCAGTTAAAATGGCAATCAAATATTACATGCTTCAAAACAAAGAAAGATTTCTACCTGGTCTTACTGATGATATGCTTGATAAGTAAGTTTGGTTTAAATTTCTTTACAATCAGTTGGGGAACAAACCCTTCTTCTGCTTCTCGCACTAAATTTGCATACATGTGAAAGTTGACTAATGATTATAAACCATACCCCATCAGATTTTTTTTAAAATTTGTGTTCATTGTTACAAAATGTGAACAATTATATTGATTTTTACCTCTATAATTTGGGAAGTGAAGAGGCAGTAAAATGGGAAACTTTGAGCTATGAGCTGCTCTTCAACTTAAAATGCATCTATTTGCCCTATAAAGATGAGAGAGTGAAATGGAGCATGGTGAAACAGCATACATATTGGCTTTTGAATGAACCTAGTTTCTCACTTTATTGCCTTTTCCTTTTCCATTTTATGTAAGTGCGGTCATTGCACTTAAAATACATTCGTAGAATTTGTGATTTGTGAGGAAAGTGTGACACACACTGTAAAATAACCCGTGTTCCTGAGGATTTTCAGTGAATATTCTCAGTTGTGTGAAGTTGAACTGAGGGAGTAAAACCACAATAAAAATTGAGTTTATTAGGAGCACAAACTTTTGGCACCTGATGAAGACCTTAGTATGAGCTGAAAGCTTGTGCTTCTAAGAAATCCATTTCTTATTGTGGTTTGATTCAGTTTCCTGAGGATTGTTTGAATGGGTCCACTACGATTATTTTTTCATTTTGTTATACAGTAAATACTCGATGAGTCAGACTTTGAGTCAGAATTCGGGATGAGTCAGACTCGTCCTCTGTCAAGTGCTATTATTCTTTTGTTTATTTTACTGAGAGAAGTGTTTTATTTCCTATGTCAAGTGCCATTATTATTTTGTTTCTTTTACTAAGTAAAGTGTTTTTTTAATACTGTATTGTACAAAAAAGTAAACAATAAAATTTTTTGTTTCGTGCTCAAAAAAATTCTAGCAACGGTAAGTGAAACAAAGTTTTATTGTTTTTTAATGTTTTTGTTTTGTTTATTTTGAACATTGTATTAGATTCACTAATCAAACTTAAAAGGTTAGAGAGTATTTATGCCTCTTTAGGGGTAAATAGGGGGGGGGGGGGTAATTAAGGTAATTCGCGATGAGTTGGACTGGCTAGAGCCCTATATAGTCTGACTTATCGAGTATTTACTGTAATTTGTATTTTGCTTATAATAATAATAATTAATAGCAGCAGCTTTATTACTGAATGGACTGGATCTAATCTACAAATGTCATTAGGTTTACTTTATGATTTAAGATTTAAATTAGCCCCTGTCATCTCTCCCTTAGAATTCCTGGTTTATTCACTGACCGTCGGTCAATGATGGGTGAATTGAATTGGATATTTACTGCCATAACTGACACAATAGCTTGGAATACTCTACCAAGAGGTTAGTTTTGTCAGTTATTTCGAGTAAAAATGGGCATAATTAACTTCATTAGTGAAATTTATAAGTGGAATTTAAATAATTAACATGCTTCACACTACTATTGTGGTTCAACATTGAATTTGTGCATGTGTATTTTATTTAAACAAAGCAAACAAACTTTATTCAGAAAAAGAATACAAGTTACATAAAGTTTTACAATATTATTTAATATTTTTCTGTACAACTTAGATATCTGATACTATGGCATTAATACGAGTACTACAAGTATATTCACAGTATTCTAATCTGAATATACTGTTGGAAGCATGGAAGCTTTTTGGTTGAAGTTAATGGGATTGTTTATTTATTACTTAAGTAATGTTAACAACATACTGTGAAAGCTACGTAGAAAATATTCATGAAAAAAGTTTTTTCAGAGCTAAGCTCACTAGAGGTTGCCATAACTTATTTTTGAGTTAATATACAAATTTACTTAACATTTAATCATTAACAGCATGAATAAAACTTGGGACTAATATTTCAAGATGTTCAAAAAACTAAAGCTTGAAAGGCGAAGTTAATAAATTTATTAGTATGTATTAGTAGCAATAGTAGAATTAAGTAGCTAAGTTTCTAATTTTATTATGGATTTAAAACTTAATTTTTTCAGATCTGTTCCAGAAGCTGTTCCGACAAGACCTGCTCGTCGCGAGTCTTTTCAGGAACTTTCTGTTGGCTCAGCGCGTGATGAGGTCTTACAATTGCACTCCAGTGTCTTCACCAGCTCTTCCACCTACTTATCAGGTTACAACTAGTACTCTTTGCGTTTCCTTTTAGGATGACAGTAATAGGAGTGATGTTGCTTTGTCAATGGCCAGCATTAACAGAAAGTCAACTTTTACAAATAGAGCCAGTGACCCTTCTCAGTTGGGGGGAGAAAGGGTTGTGAAACAGGGTCCAAATAAACTTACTACACATGCCATGAGGAATAAGGTACCACTCCAACCTTAGGAACCCAGTGTTACCTTTCCTGAAAAGATTGGTGCATCAGGTGAGAGCAACACATTTGACCCCTGATGGTGCTTGTAATAATAATAATAATGGAGGTAGTGTAATGGTAGTGCATTAGTTGGCCTGAGCACTCTGCCAGTTTGTGGCCTACCTCACTGATTATTATTAATGTAAAATGGAGAAATACCATTGCAGTAATTGCGTACTTGTGAAGCTTTAGTAATTTTTTGGTCTGTGTGCAAAAGGAAAATTTTTTAAAATTCCTTTTTTCATTTTTAAATGTAAGTTTAGGGATGAGATTGTTTATTGCTTATTTTGACAACTTTATTACAATACTGAAATTGTAATGTATGTTTGGTTGGTGAAACCGTCTTCACATATTTTAAATTACTTTACCCTAAAATTAGTTACCTTCGAGTAACAGAATTGTGCCATTATTATAACACGCTCTAGTTATTACTCATTTTGTAGAGGGCTATGAGTAATTTATTATTAATGGTAATTTTGTGTACAGCACCACATGTGGGGGGCTTGGGACCTTGCGCTAGAGCTTTCCCTGTCCCAGTTACCCCGCATCCTGGCCCAGGTTGACCCTGGGAGCGCTTACCGTCCATCTCCATTCTTTGAAGAGCAACTCACCTCATTCCAAGTGTGGTTGAATTTAGGCAGCGCCAACAGGTCTCCTCCAGAGCAGCTTCCCATCGTTTTGCAGGTACGAGTACTTTGACACATTTCACCGCAGTTAGAAAATTTGTACGTTTTGTATGTATATAATTTTATATAAAATGCTTTTTATTTCAAAGTTCTTTATCAAAATTTTTTCAGTAAAAGTATTTAACAGCCCATTATTGTGTGGAATTTCTCTTACGTTTCAGGTCCTTCTAAGCCAGGTTTACCGCCCAAGGGCATTGGAATTGCTTGGGACATTCCTGGGATTGGGTCCCTGGGCGGTAAACCTCGTACTGGAAGTTGGGATCTTCCCTACATCCTGAAGTTGCTCCAGTCGCCGGCACCGGAATTGCGTCCTCTTCTCACGCTGCTTTGGGCTAAAATATTGGCTGTTGATCCCGTAAGAATAATTCACACACGCATAAGGATATGCATCATTTAATAACTCTCAGATTTGTGACTTACTCTAATCAACTAGAATTGTATCCCATAAAGTTGATGCGACTCCTCAATGCTACCCCATCTTAATAAAACACTCAAATTAAAAATTTAACTTTATATGACAAAACAGCCTTAATACTAACAAGATCCAAATATTACTCAAGCTTGCCAATCTTTTTAACTTTACTTTGGGAATGATTTCCTTATGACTTGATTACATACCCACATTCAAATTTAATTCTCGGTTAGTTGGCCCAAAATGAGCCAATTTGTTACAATGGAAAATCTTATTAATGATTAAGATCTACAGTTTAGTAACTAGAGCTCAATACCTAACTTAACTTCGTTAACAGTAGTATTCCTGCAATTATACCCATTTTAGGTGTGTACACAATTTCTTAAATTTACACAGACCAATGAAATAAATTTTTTAGGACTGAAATTGATTAATCTGCGTTAAATTGCAATACTCCATATAACTTGTACCCATTACCATGATCTAGAAACGCACTATTGGGCCATCATAATCATGCAGGCTATACCAATGTTAGCACTAGTTGTGAGTATTGTCTATTCACACTTTTTTTAACACTTTATGTACCAGAGATTTAATTTTCTTTTGGAATACCACACTGAATAAATGAACCTTATTTCTGCACATCAAAGCCCTTGGGCTTAGTTTTCCAAGTAAATTAGTTTTCTTTCATTGGGCAACTAACAATTGAAATGGACTGTTTTACTTCATAGTGGTTCCAGAGGGGGAGCCAGGGGGGCCATTGGCCCCCTTTAGACAGATTTGGAGGCCCCATACATCCTGGCTAAACAGGATTCATATTGTTGCTTGGGGTGCACCGATATACAAATTTGGCCGATACTGATATATCTTTACCTAACCTAATTTAACTAAACTAGAAAAATAGTTGTTTTATTAAATTCATTTCAATTCATATTTTTATTTATCACTAAATGTGCACTCTGGCAATTTAGAGTTTTTACTTCGGACTTCCTAAGAGTGATATTATCCAATTAATATAATAAATAATATAATAAAAAATTAAAAATTAACTATATAAACTTAAATTCTAACTTTAGATTTACTATACAGGGTGTCCCAGAATTAACTATCTATTTCAATGAAATCGGACAAATTTTTTAAAAACACACTTTTATTTATGTTTATCATGTTTAATATGTTAAAAATGTATAAATTTCTAGATTTTTTTCATAATTTTATTTTCATAATTTTTTCATTATCTCGTCCAATAAAGACCGTCTGAAGTCATAGAATGGCAAAGAGACTCCAAAAGTTAACGTGTGGCTTGGAATGACCAAATCCAAAATTTATGGCCCAATCTTCTTTGCGGAAGCAACTGTAACAGGTACTGTCTACTTTGATATGCTTCAGCAGTTTCTCGAACCACAGCTTCTTGATGATGGCATTCTTGATAATGTTGTGTTTCAACAAGAAGCATTGATCTTTTGGCGATAAACCTTTGTTTTTATGAAACCCCATGCAAAGAAATCCAGGGGTGTCAAATTTGGAGAACGCGGAGGCCAAGGTCGAGGTCCTCCACGTCCAATCCACCGATTCGGAAGGCGTCTGTTGAGGTATTCTCGAACAATTAGAGCATAATGACATGGTACTCCATCTTGTTGAAACACAACATTATCAAGAATGCCATCATCAAGAAGCTGTGGTTCGAGAAACTGCTGAAGCATATCAAGGTAGACGGTACCTGTTACAGTTGCTTCTGCAAAGAAGAATGGGCCATAAATTTTGGATTTGGTCATTCCAAGCCACACGTTAACTTTTGGAGAGTCTCTTTGCCATTCTATGACTTCAGACGGTCTTTCATTGGACCAGATAATGAAAAAATTATGAAAATAAAATTATGAAAAAAATTTAGAAATTTATACATTTTTAACACATATTAAACATGATAAACATAAATAAAAGTGTGTTTTTAAAAAATTTGTCCGATTTCATTGAAATAGATAGTTAATTCTGGGACACCCTGTATAAACATTACTATATTAAGGAATGCATGATACATTTTAAATAAGTGCAATAGGTATTAATTACTTTTATTTTTTTATTTTTTTTATTTTTTTCAGACTTTGATAAATAAATATTCATAGGATAAAATGATAAATGATAAAAAGATAATTTTAAATGATTTGCCATTATAAATAGCATGCATAAATTTTGATTTTTGTCTTTTGAAGTTTTGAATATTTTGATCATGTCAAAATCAATGTCCAGTCCTCTTTGGGCTTATTTTGAAGTTCTAGTTGATTCTAGCAAAGCAAAGTGCCAGGTGTGTGGTACTTCTGTATCAAGAGGAAGTAACATTCCAAAAAAAATGACATCAAATCTAAAGAATCATTTGAAAAATAAACATCCAGCAATTTTCTGTGAAGTAGAAAATCTTGCTAAGGGTGACAGATCAGATAAAATAGATACTCCATCCATAAGTCTATTTGGTAGAAAGGTGGAAGAACAAATCCAGTGCAGTAGCAGTTCTAAATCTGAAATTGCACCCAATATTGAAACAAATCAAATAAAGTCATCCGCAAGTAGTGAGGAAACCTGAGGTTGGCACGTGTGTTAAACAACAAACATTGAAAGAGGTTCTGGAAAAGAAGCTTGAATGGAAAATAAATGATTCTAGGGCTGTGAAATTCACTACCTCTCTGGTGAAATGATGGCTACTGATCTCCAGCCATATTCAGTGGTAGAAGATTTGGGTTTCCGGAGAATCCTAAACCATTTGGAACCAAGATATAACATTCCTTCCAGGTGGTACTTTTCTGAAAACATTGTTCCCATGATTTAGGATAGAGTAAAAATCAAGCTCAAAGGCCAACTACATGTTACACAATACTTAAGTTTAACATCTGATATATGGATGGCAACTCATGGCATGTATCCGTTTATAAGTTTAACTGCCTACTGGGTTTCTCCTACATTTGATATGAAAATGGCAGTTCTCAAAGTTTCACATTTCCCAGGATCGCACACTGGCGAAAGAATGTCAATTTTTCCAAGAATCCTTAACAGAATTTGAAATCAATATTACTAAGGTACACATGTTAGTTACAGATAATTCTAGCAATATGAAATTGGTGGCTAGTTCAAGTTTACTGGAGGAATCTCATCTGGGCTGTGCTATCCACACCTTGCAACTATGCATACAGGACAAACTTTTCAAACAGCAAAGTAGTATCACTGACATTCTGGCTAATTGCAAGAGACATTGTTGGGATATTTTAACCATTCCAGTGCATCAAGGGAATTATTAAGAGTTTCAGAATCAACTCAAATTACCAATACACTCATTTATCCAGGATGTTCAAACCAGATGGAACTCTACTTACTATATGCTAGTGTGTTTGGTTGAACAAAAGAGAGCAGTCATCTTATTTTGTGCATCAAAGAAACGCAAATGTTTGGATGATCATCAGTGGGAACTAGCTGAAACATTAGTGATGGTTCTGAAATACTTTGAAGATATCACAAAAGAAATGAGTAGCGAAACAGCAGTAGCTTCTCTGATAATACCTTTTATCAGAGTGATGGAAAATTATCTATTATGCTGTTCAAAATGTCAGTGGAATTAAAACCATATTTGTTGATTTGAAAACAACATTCAAACAAAGATTCAGTGCCTACACAACAAAAAATTGATTCTGGCATCAGTGCTGGATCCTTGATTCAAAATAAAATTCTTAATGAGCAATGTTGAAAAAGAGGAAGCAAAAAGACTACTCTGGGAATCTTTTGTTTCACTCTTGAACTTGAATCGAAATGAATGCACTGGCCAAGAAGGAGACTTGAGAGAGAGAGGAGTCAGAAAATGAAAGTAGTGGGACAGAGGGGGAGGGCAGTTCAAGCTCATCAACTTCTTCACCAAAGGCTAAAAAAAATCAAAGATATTTGGGCATTCTTTGACAAGAGTCAGAAACATGAAAAGCTCATTCAAGAACAAGAAGCATCAGCAATGGAATCGGATTCTGTTAAACCTGGGTGTTCAAGCTCAAGAAAAAGAAGGCACTCTAAAAATATTTCTATAGTTCAACTGAAACAACATGTGTAACATGTGCCCCTTCGAATGGTGGAAAAATTACCAGAACAAAACAACAGGCACATTACCAATGTTAGCGAAACAGTATTTGAGTGCTCCACCATCATCAGTTTGCAGTGAAAGACTTTTTAGTACCGGAGGTAATATTTATGATCCTGCTAGAAATAAGCTCGCTCCAAAACATGGAGAGCAGTTGATGTTCTGACATTCAAATCTCAAATTATATAATTTCACTTTAGTTTTTGTTTTAGAAATGTATTTCTCAGTTTTTGGTATTTGTTTTTTAATTGAGGGGTAAAGCAAAAGCAGCGTCTTGTGTGTGTCTAAATATACTCCTGTTTAGTAAATGGGCGTATAGCTATTTTTATTTTTGAAAAAAGGAGCATTTTTTTTATTTTGAAATTAACATGGAGAGCAGTTGATGATCTGCCATTCAAATCTCAAATTATTAATTTCACTTAATAGTTTTTACTTTTTAGAAATGTACTTCTCAGTTTTTGGTATTTGTTTTTTAATTGAAGAGTAAAGCAAAAGGAGCTTTTTTTTTATTTTGAAATTATCAAATTATGCAATTATGATGTTTTGATAAAAACGATAATTTAATTTAATAAAATGAGTTTCAACTTTTTTTTATTTTTCACCCTCCTTCAAATCTTCAGGCCTTATGAATCATTAAGAATAATAACTAATGTACTTCAATAGTTTCACACACGGCAAGAATAATATAATATCGGCCGGTATACCTCTGACCGATCGGTATCGGCCAAATAGCCGATATATCGGCTGGCCGATGCCGATACCAATATATCGGTGCACCCCTAATTGTTGCATACATTTGTGATATTTTACTACATAAAATCAAAATCAGTATATATGTTTTATGAACTAGATAGCCAAGTTTAACTTCAATAGTAAAGCGAAAAAGGCATTGACTTGAAATTCACTAGAATTGAGAGCTTCTGATATCCATATTCATGGGCCCCCACAAACGTTGGCCCTCCCTTACAGACAATGATAGATCCGCCTGTTTTACTTGCGGATACTCCAGAGAAGCCCCCAGTGTTCTTGCCTCTGGAACTTTGTACTCGCCTCAGCTTGCAACTTTGCCTAGTACCCAGTGGGTAAGTATTCCTAGTGGGTACTACCCACTAGGAATTCCTCCTGACTGGCTATTTCTTGCTTGTCTGTGGGTGAGCTCCTTATATCCTCTACACCCATCCAAACTGGAGTCACTGGCAAACCAACAAGCTGTTCAGTGCCTCTACTGATGCTGCCTTTAAATAGAATTACATTTGTATATATCTGTGCCCTGAAACAATTACCCTACCATATTCTTACATAACATCCAAATCTTGCCCAAAACACACTAGAGATATCTTTGGTTTATAACAGCATGAGAATTTATCTGGTCTTGCCCTATATTTCCATTTGTATTCTAATGCTTGGCCTTAGCCAATATGAGAAATTTGGCAAAATTTATATACCAACTTCAAATGGATTACAGTGACTCCAAATCTTATGTGAAATGGGATAAATGATGCCCATGCTCATTTATTCATGCTTTTTATTTGAAGGGGACTCAACATTAGGGTGGCCCACTTTTCAATTTTTTTTTTAAAAGTATAGGTTATCGTAGTTTTTCCCATTATTTGGGACTATACTAGCACATTGGTACCATTTTTACAAAAATTGATCAATATTTAGGGGTCTCGCATCGACCTTGAAATTATGAGGTTTTTTTTTTAAATGCGTACTTTTTAACTTTTTACTGAATCAAGATAAATCATTAAGTAGGGATGTTTTCTGAATCCTCTTGATGAGAGAAGTCGTTTGGTGTGCCTTGCAATGTCATACGACTAACGGTTTAAAAGTTGTGCCTGTATACAGGTGATACCAATGTGCTAGTATAGTGCCAAATAATGGGAAAACCACGATCACCTATACTTTTCAAAAAAATCAGCAAATAGCAGACAAATAAGGAAGAAAGAAACAATAACTTAATCACTTTTGCATTGTATTGACCACTGTCACACGTCACTGGCTGCAACATTGTCCCTCTGTGCTATGTCATTGTGGCGAGTGATGATTTCTTGAAGTCGCCGAGCTCTTTCCGGTTCTTTTCCACCACTTGCAGAAGATCCTGCAGCTGTGCCTCGTCCTTTGTGACCGTGTTTGCATAGTCTTGTATCAGTTGGACTCCTCTTTCAGCGACGTCATTGGTGACCTGGAGATTAGAGATCACATCCTTCAGACGACAAAAGTCCTCGTTCTCGTCCCACTTATCAGTTGGCAGGGTGAGCCACGAAGACCCATACATCTTCAGACCTGCAAATAAGAACCAGGAGGACTCGTCGATCAGGTCGGGGAGTAGCGTCATCTCGTCGACTGAGACGTTCTCGTATGTGAAGTCTTCGGGTACAGGGAGGTGGGACAGCTTCTCTGCCATCTGTTGCTTCACAGTGCCATCCACCTTGTTGCTGCATAGAGCGAAGATGACGGTCTGAGGCCTCAGATACCAGAAGTGCCGCCTCATCACTGCCAGTGACGCTTCTGCCACCTCGCGGTCCACTGCCCTATACCTCAGAAAACGCTGGTATAGTACCAGGTCATTCAATGGCGCATCAGCTGCTACAGGGGCCGCCAACCAAGCTGGTACGTACAGAAGAGCGATGAACACCACGATCCTGTGCAGTTTGTCGACCAGCTTGGCGTCGAGCTCCAGCTGCCTACTGAACATCAGCAGTTTTGTGTAGTAGATAACCTGAAACAGAATAGGCACCATTGTAAGTAAGACAGGTTTATTGTTACCAATTACTTTGTTTGCGTTATAATGAAATGTTTATCTTTGAATAACATTTAAACTTCTCTAGATTATTTTTGCTTGAAAATACTAACTTTAGCCATCCATCTTGCGTGGTGGTAGGCTCCTGGGCGCATGAGGTGAATGCCACGGCGTGGTTGTGTCCCAAGTACCAGGAGCGTGATCTCTGCCACTTCCCGGTAATCGTCTCTGACGAAACCAGAAGCTGTGCTCAGGAAGCTGACCGCCGCGTCCCGGAGTTCTATTAGCCACGTACTCTCCGCCAGATTCTCGACCTGCAGTAGGGTGTACCATTTTTGGGTCATTTTCAAAAAGTCAAGGTCCAGGAGTCTAATGTTGTGCCAAATGATGTCCTAAACACGAATTTAACAAGCATTTTCTAATCCAACAAATTTTCAATCCCCCCCACCCCCCTTGAAATTTTGCCCATCCCCTTTTCCTAAAAACCCCATATATCTAAAAAACTATCAACTTTATCGAAACATGTTATAGAATAAAAATGATTTAGAATCAAACGTTCTATTAGAAAAGTTCATTAAGATAGAAATTTACGTAATTTTGAAAATTTTCATTTTCTTTTGTCCAAGAGCACCTTATTGTATTAATATAAAATAAGGTGCTTAAGTTACATTATTTATGAGTATATATATTGTGAGTATAATCCAAATTTAAAAATCCTTTTTTACATTGAATTTTAATAAACAAGCATTGTTTTTACTCTTGTTTCTTTTCAGACTGCTTTATTTGAAAAATAAATAAAAAATGAGTCAAACAGCTACAAAACAGCATGACTTTATTCTTGGTCGCTTGCAGGCTGATATTATGAGTTCATCTAAAATTGTTTTACCATCCAATAAAGATGTTCTAAGCCATTTTATTTATTTATGGAGAATGCAGTATAAGGGTCCAAAAGTTACAAAAGATTCTACTGTTAATGAAGTTCTACAGAAGCTACTAATAATATGGCAAAAAGCATGCATTCCTACTATAGATATTAGTAAAAATCCTAAAGGCAGGAAGATGCTGTTAAATCTAGAAGAAATGCATAATAATTTAATCCAGCACAAAAAAAGAGCAAGCTTTGAAAATGAACTCTCTAATTTCATGAAAATTATGGATTCCCTTTTTGACATCTCTTCTCAAAATGCCGTTGAATTAATCCAAAAAGACCGCATGAGAACTGAGCCTCAGAAAGCATATGATATTTCATTCTGAGAAGATCAAAGAACAAAACGAGAAACATGTTTAGGTTTGCTAGATGCAGATTATGCATCAAAAGTACAGCGCAAGTACATTAGATTAGAGAAAGAGAAGAAACGCAAAGAGAAACATAAATCAGTGAAGCAAGTGAGTGCTACAGCCAGAACATCAGAGACCCTTCTTTCTAGCACGACCAGTTCTGAGACAGACAGCTATGAAGAGTTTCCGACAGAACCTACAGCAGGACCTTCAAATGCTTCCAGCCCCAAAAATATTCTTGCCTCGCCATTGGTTTCCTCCACTGCAGACAGACTTAATCTCTCTATTGGACAACGGACTGTTTTTGCTGCTGCAGTAGCCATTAGGTGTGGCAAGGATATTGAAAAACTCTCTCTCTCTCCAGGACCACATCTGCAAGAGCTGCTCGAAAGACAAGAAAACGAAAATATGAAACTTGCATCAAGGATTTTACTCCTCCTGATCACTGCCTAGTACATTGGGATAGCAAGCTGCTTACTAAATCATGTTCAGAACAAGAAGACCGCCTTGCAATACTTGTTACTGGATACCCAAATGTAGAAAAACTTTTATCAGTTTCTATAATAGATGATTCCACTGGATTGTCTCAAGCCACTTCTGTATTTCAAAGTATTGAAAAATGGAACTTGAAGCAAAATGTCTTTGGAGTATCATTTGATACCACTGCATCCAATTCAGGATGGATGAAAGGTTCCTGTAAGTTACTTGAAGAACTTTTGCAAAAGAAATTGACTTGGTTAGCATGCCGCCATCATGTGGCTGAAAGAGTTTTGTGTGCTGTGTATGAAACCACTTTTGGCCCAAGTAAATCTCCTGAGTTTGAGTTATTCAAAGAATTTCGCGAGTCTAAATGGAAGAAAATTAATACGAAATCTACATACAATGTTCTTGATGTTAAATCAAGGTATCAAAGAGGCCTAAAGGAAGAATGTGTAGAATTTATGACCCAATGTTTAAGAAAATCTGACTGCTTTCCACGTGATGACTAAGGAAGTTGCTGAAACAACTTTAATGCTTTTAGGAGAGGTTTCCAGAGAAAACAGTCATTGGCGGAAACCTGGTGCAATGCACCGTGCCAGGTGGATGGCAATGATTTTGTATACAAATAAAATGTATGCTTTTGCCCACCAAGCATCATATGATGAATCATTGATTAAGAAATTAAAGAGAATGTGTCTATTTAATGCATTAATTTATGGAAAATACTGGCTTTTATGTTCTAATTCACTAGATAGTCCAGCTAATGATCTGAAGTTTTATCATGATTTGGTGAATTACAAGAAGGAAGATAGGGAAGTTGCAAATGCTACTTTGAAATCTTTTGCCAATCATTACTGGTATTTGACGGAGGAAGTGGTCCCTTTGAGTTTCTTTGGATCGCTAAGTAATGATGAAAAAGATAAGATCGCAAAATCCTTAAACAAATATCCAGTTCCAGAAAATTATGTATGTGGGCAACCTGTTTTCCCCATTTTAAAGGAAGACACAAAGCTTCATCAGCTAGTAGGTCCAATTTCATGGCATTTATTTCAATGCTGTGGGTCAAAACCAGACTCATGGATAAAGAAACCAGCATCAACATGGGAAGAGGTCGATGACTACAACAAACTAAAAAACATTCTTTCATCTATTAGAGTAGTCAATGATACCGCTGAAAGAGGAATCAAACTGGTTCAAGACTTTCATGACAAATGTCAAAATGAAGAAGAATTTCAAGGTCTTTTGCAAATTGTGGAAGAGAATAGAAGACTAATTCCTGATCCTAGTAAAGAGACTCTTAAAAGAATGAAACTCAGTAAAGAATAGTTCATTAACAGATAGATTAGGTATTTTTATTTGCAGAGATTGTTTTAATTTAGAAGAGGCTGATTTTTTTTTGTTATTAAATATACCATAAATTGTCTTTTCTTATTTTTATGTTTAAAAAGCTCTTGTATCAATGATTTCTAATTAGGAAACTTTTCTTTTTATTTTTTTGAGGAAAGTGTTGAATAAAGGAAAAAAAAAATGATGGGACCTCACAACTATAGATAGTGTTAATTTTTAGCTTTATTTTATATATATATAGTTTTGAGGTTGTCTTCACTTTGTATAGGCTAGTTATAGGGGTGTGCCGGATAGTATTTTTTACTATCCGGCCGGATACCGGATAATATCATTCAAATAATTCATAATTTTTTATATATTATTATTTAGCTATTACTTGACTAATTGACTATACTATCAAATTTTAATCACTATTTGATGTAAATTATAGCTATCTTTCAATAACTTTACTAATTACCTATATTTTATCCTTTTCAGGATTGTTTCATTGCCTAAATCATATAGCTATATAGCTAGTTAGTATTAGTTATAGGCTTACAGCAATATTTTAACATTATTTACCCCCTAAAATGGCTAGTTTTATTTGGAAAATATTTACAATACATGAGACTAATCCAACGATAGCTATTTGCTCCCTATGTTCCAAACAGATTAAAAGGGGATCAGAGAAATTGGGTGCTAGGTGCTATAGCACAAAACCTTTGCACAATCATGCAAAGATGCTGCATTCAAAAGAATATAAAGAAGTGTCTCAACTTAACAAATCATCTGAAAATCAAAATCAACCTATAGCGACCACCTCAATGGCTCCGAAGGAGAAAAAATTAGTTGCCATGGAAAAGCAACTCACGTTAGAAGAAAGTTTTTCCTTTAAGAAATTATGGGATATAAATGACTCAAAAGCTCAAGCTTTACATAAAAAGATAGGATTAATAATGGCACTGGACAACCATCCTTTTAGTTTAGTTGAACAAGATGGCTTTATAGGACTGATGGCCCACGTACAGCCAAGGTATTTGCTACCAAATCGAACATATTTTTAGAAAAAGTCATACCCAAAATCTATGAAGAACTCAAAGAAATTGTTATGAATAAATTGAAAGAAGGGAAATACATTAGCTTCACTTCCGATATTTGGACCTGCTCTTCTTCAAATGAATCATTCATTTCCTTGTCAGGTCATTGGATCATGAATGACTACACTCATTGTAATGCAGTATTGCATTCAGCTCATTTTTCAGGATCGCATACAGGAATTAATATAGCGGACAAATTGCAATCTATGTGGCAATCATGGAATATTGACAGATCAAGGCGTAATATATTGGTCAGAGATGGAGCTTCTAACATAGCTTTGGGATGTGACCTTGCGGAAATACCTTCTGTTCACTGTTCAATTCATTTGCTACAGCTAGTGGTGAATGATGCATTAATGGCTCAATGATCTATAAAAGATCTTTTGGCAAAGTGTCGACGTTTAGTGACACATTTTAACCACTCCCCACTGGCTACTTCTGAATTTAAAGCTCTCCAAACACAACAGGGTCATGTTCCTCTTCTATTGGTACAAGATGTTTTAACGTGCTGGAACTCATCTTATTTGATGCTAGAACGTATGGTTAAGTTGAAAAAATCAGTTCAAATATACCTTGCTGATCATAGTGAATTACTTGTTATTTCATCTAATGAGTGGTACTTGATTGAAAATCTTTTAAAGCTTTTACAGCCATTTTTTAAACTCACCCAAGAAATGAGTACAGAATATAGTTTACTCTCTACTGTTATCCCAAACATGTGCGCGCTTGAAAGGTTTCTTTCAAAAATTGGCCAGGATGATCAAGGAGTCCAAACTATAAAAGATGAACTGTTGAAGTCATTGCGGTCACGATTTTTTGCCAATGAAAGCAATGAAAAAGAAAGTGTCTAAATGTCTTAACAAATCGGAAGTATGCTCTAGCAACTGTCATTGATCCACGACTTAAATTTTTGTTTTTCAAAGATCAACAAAAGGAAAATATTAAGACATGGTTAATTGAAGAAATAAATGAAATAAACAACCTAGAGAAAATTAGAGATAAATATTTTGAAGAACAGGCTCACAGCAGCGACGATTCTAATTCTTCTTCCTCCTCAACAGGAAGAAAAAAGGCAAAGTTTGATGATGATCCACTCTCTGCTTGTTTCAGGGAACTAACACAAGAAAATTCAGAAAAGATACCTGGTGAGAAAAAGTTTAAAAAAAGCTGTAAGATGGCTTCATTCGCAGAAATAGCAGAGGAAATTGAGCAATATGCAAAAAAACCCATATCAGACAGACGACTATCTCCACTTGAAATTTGGAAAAATGAAGAATCCTTTCCATCTCTCGAGAAAATTGCTCTAAAATGGCTAGTGACACAAGCATCTTCAGTTTTCTCAGAAAGAATGTTTTCCAAATACGGAAATATTTTTGAAGAAAAAAGAAGTACTTTGCTACCAAAGCGAGGGGAGATGCTTCTTTTTATCCATCACAATGGACGAAAATTTGATTTAAACTTGTGAATCTAGTGTCTTGAACATAGTATTAATTTTTATTGTTTAATGTGAGTTTTTACTTTTTAAGGTTTTGCTATTTTAATAATTTCACTTACCTTACTGGTATATTTGATTAGGCTATATGTTTTATTTTTATATCTCAAATCTTAATAAAAGGTTTCGCTAATTCATATTTTTTCATATTGTAATTTGCAATATATATAAAAATAAAAAATAAAAATAAAAATTAAAAAGTAAGGGAAGCTGGGATCTTAGCTATGCGTCACACTTTTAGCTGGACCAAACATTTTGCCTTTTTAGCAGTGTTAATATAGTTACATACTAGTAGTGGTACATGCTTATTTATCAATTATTTTAATTTTAGATTTTTGTACAACTAATTCAACTTTTGCTAGCTAAAGGCTATGCAAGCTAAGATTGGAAAGGGGCGGGCCCAGATGGTATTCCCATTACAAAAAAGACTATCATAAATATCCGGCTATCCGGCCGGATACTGACATCTATCCGGCCGGATACAGGATACCGGATAATAGCTGTTATCCGGCCAGATATCCTGCCGGATAGTGGTATCCGGCACAGCCCTAGCTAGTTATAATAAAAACTAATTATGATTTGCATTATAACTAGCAAATACAAAGCCCATCGCCGCGAAGCTGCATTGGGGTGATGCTTCAAAGGTGGCGGTAACACCTTATTTAAGAAGAAGGCACTGCAAGCAAAAAATTTTTTTAATTTAAATTTGTAAAAAATAAATGAAAATTTTCAAAATTAAGTAAGTTTCTATTTTGATGAACTTTTCTAATAGAACCTTTGATTCTAAATCATTTTTATTCTATAACATTTTTCGATAAAGTTGATAGTGTTTGAGATATATGGGGTTTTTAGGAAAAGGAGATGCGCAAAATTTCAAGGGGGGGGTGGGGGGATTCAAAATTTGTCGGATTAGAAAATGCCTGTAAAATTCGTGTTTAGGACATCATTTGGCACAACATTAGACTCCTGGACCTTGACTTTTTGAAAATGACCCAAAAATGGTACACCCTAACCTGCAGCTTGCAGTAGGTCGAGAGATCGAGCTCGTCCCATCTTCAAAAATAATAAACAAGAAAATTGTGTGAGAAAACTCTGAAGTTCCGGTTTGGCTTGCTGTTTTATAAACTAGTGGAATATCATGTGTGTCCTAACTTTACCTTGCACAAAAAATGAACTAACCTTCTCTTCAACTGCTGAAGAGCAGGGTGACGGCTACTGCCCCCACGATAAGCTCTAGGACGTGATGATGGCATCCCAGCTGGAGTAGCGGTCGCCCGAGCATGTTTTCCAGCCGGACAACTGCACCCTGCACCCTCCCCGTGTTGGTGGAAGTGGTGTCGAAGCAGAGTCTGATGACGCTCTCCTCACATCCCCAATCTTCGAGAGCATGTATGGTTGCCCGCGCCTGCGACAGTCCAGTGCCGTCAGCAACAGCTGGGACTGACAACAACTTTCCTTCTGTGCAATGAGGAGCCCCGGAGATGAGAATTGCTTGGCGGTGCTCCGCCATTCCAAGGAAGTTCTGAAACACATGTAGTCCAGGCAATCTAGAGCAAAAATAGCTTCAACCTGGGCAAAATTGCTTCAGAAGCTTTCTAAACTGTTTCCAGCTCAGGAACCATTGCAGAATAACATATCCAAAATCCGACAAAATTGGACCTCGGGAACACCCCCAAAAATGAAATTCAAAATGGCGGACTGGCAGTTTCCTACAAAATACAATAAATTTTAATTTCGCTTTGTAGAGAGAGTTACGACGTTTTTCTTGATCAGTAAAATGTTTTAAAACACATTTTCGTTTCTAAATTAACCTATATGACACTAAAAATTGTATTAGGCGGCTAGTATTAAACTATGATGTCACGTAATGTAAATAAAATATACTGTATGGAGTGTATGTGAGAATGGACATTGCTACATCTTTATAAACTTATATTATATACAACTCTTTAATTCCTACTACCCACTATCAAATCTGCGTATTTGTGCTTGTCATTTTCTTTAAAACTGTTATTATGTACTCCTTTTAAATACTGCAACACAGTTTATTAATTTGTGTTTTCTGTTTCAGACTGACTCGGTGTGCGTCTGCCTTCAAGAATGCAGACCCCTGAAGAATTGTGCGTGATTTGTAAGGAGAAATTGGACAGTGGACAGGAAGTGGTTCACATCTCGCAAAAAGGAGCAGATGGTATAAATGCATCCAGCCGCAGCCGTGGAAGCGATGTTGTTGCAACAGCTGGAATAAGTGTTCACGTTGTATGTAGGAAAAGGTTTACGGATAAAAAGACCATTGAAATAAAGAAGCGACAGACCGCAGCCGAGGCAATACCAAGGAAAAGTGCTCGTTTTCATGAATACGCATTTTCCAGTGCTACTCACTGTTTGTTTTGTGATACCTTTGTGGACTTTTTTTCCAAACACAAACCAAAATCAGAGCATGTCAAAATAAGAACTACAGAGTTCTCCGAAACCATAAAAAGGTGCTGTGAAAGCCGCTGCGATGAATGGTCGTTTAATGTAAAAGGCCGTCTGGAGTATTATCTTCATGATCTTCCTGTTGCAGATTGTGTCTACCATCACACCTGCAGCGTAAATTTTCGAAGTGGGAAAAAACATTCCTCGCGCATACTCCTCCGACGATCATGATTCGAAGAAAGGGAGACCAACTAATGAAGAGCAACACCAAGCATTCCTTCAGACCTGTGCTTACCTGGAAGAGAATGATGATGAGCAACTGTTGATTGGAGACCTAATTTCCAAAATGGAGGAATATCTTCAAGGAAGTCAGAGCTCTGTCTACGAACGCAGGCACACGAAGAGAAAGCTTTTAGAACGTTACGGAGACAAGATCATAATATCAGGTGAAAGTGGGAAGGCAGATGTAGTAACACTACGAGAGACAGCTAATGAAATTCTTATAGATTATCACAAAAAGTCGAAAGAATGTGATATAGATATAGAGCTACAGAAGATTTACCTAGTAGAAGCTGCTGCAAAAATAATCAGAAGTGATATCAAGTCTGTCGACTCGCCTAGAAAAGATGTGTATCCATCTCCAAATGACATCACTGCAGAAAGTGCTCTTGATTACATTCCCAACAGTCTGAAATTGCTATTATCAAAAGCATTTGCGGGACAGGATGCTTCAAGAAAAATAGGTGCAATTGGGCAGAGCATTATGCAAACAACCTGTCCTAGAGGATTACTATGTCAACTACAGATCGGTTTGTCGGTTCAGCTACACCACAACTTTAGGTCAAGGTACCTTATTGACGTTCTCCATCAGCTGGGTTACTGTTCGTCGTATGCAGAAGTAACAAGATTCGAAAGAAACGCGGCGCTGGCAAGTGGGTCTGGCTCTTTTACTGTTGATGAAAACACTGCAGTCCTTCTAGCAGCAGATAACGTCGATCATGATGTCTGCACTTTGGATGGGAAGAATACCTTTCATGGAATGGGTATGATTGCCGCAATAACTCCGAAGATCAAGATCCACCCTTCTATTCACAGGCGTAATGTTGGTGACAATGACATTAAGAAGATTGCAACCATTGACATTAGGGAATATAGACACGCGAGAAGCATGTTGAGGGACATCTCATTTCGCGAACTTCCAGTACCCACTGCCACCATAAGTCGACTTAGTCTTCTCTGGCAGATATCTTCAGCAGAAAGATCAGGTCCAAGTTGGTCCGGAACAATGCAGGCAATTCACGGTGGATCAAGTGTCTCACATCCAGGTGTGGCGTCGATCACGTTCCTTCCCATCATAGATATGTCGCCAACTGACATGACCTGCATATTTTCGACATTACTATATTTGAGCAAGATAGCACGCGATCAAAAAGTCCCATGCATTATTACCTTTGATCAGCCTTTGTTCTGGAAAGCTTCCCAAATCATCAATGAACAGAGAGACCTGCAGGACATTGTTTTAATGCTGGGATCATTTCACACACTGATGAATCTTTTGGGAGCAGTCGGTACTCTTATGAATGGTTCAGGATTGTCTGAAGTACTTCAAGAAATATACAGACCAAATGCCATGCAACACATGATGTCTGGAAAAGCTGTTTCAAGAGCGATACGTGGTCATATGATAGTAGATGCAGCTCTTCGTACCTTACTAGTCACAGACGTTTTCCCTCGTAATGAAGATGGAACTCCTCATGACCTCCATAAGGAAGCTTGTGACCTGCTCGACGATGTTATGACCGCCAAACAATCAGTTGAGGATGTGGAATCTTCGAATGCATTGTCTCAGATTGCTACCACTTTGGATGCGAAGAAAACTGACCTACAATCTACTTCGCAAACAAGTCAACTCTGGTTGGAATATCAGCGAATGATCAACATTGCACATTCCTTGATAACAGCAGACAGAACCGGCTCGTGGGATTTGCACTTGCAAGCTATGCTGGAGACCATCCCCATAATTGCAGCAGCCGGACATCACAATTACCTGAAATCGATATACCTGTACCTGCAGAAAATGTTAAGTTTGCCTTCTGAAAATCCAGCCGTTAACAAAATGTTCCAGGAAGGTAAGTTTGTGGTAAGAAGAAGCGACAGATTATGGGCCGGACTCGGCACAGACCTGGTGATAGAACAAGTACTAATGCGTTCCCTGAAAAGCAGAGGCGGACTGACACGCGGAAGTGGATTTACAGACATCCAAAGGACAACGTGGCTCTTTTCTATGCCTCTGTGTTCCACTTATAACTTAGCAATGCAGGAATACACCAGAGTTTTGTTGGAAAGTAGTGAACAGCACAAGGAAATGAGGGGAAGTAGACAAATCAGGGACAGTAATGACATGAAGAAAGTACTTGAACGTCTGGAATCCTTATCCCCATTCCATTCTACCTCGGGTCTCTGTAACAGGGCTAACTGCTGATCCTGGAGTTAACGTTCATCAATTGCATTCAATCGGTACGAACATTGTCGTAAAAATGATTGGGAAACAAGCCTTTACATATTCTGCCAAAAGATCTGACAAAGTGAAAACACTAGGATCTGCTTCTGCCATTGTGATCACTGATGCTTCAGATATAGAAGTAGATCCTGCACTACTGTTTCAGAGAATGATGACTGTTGCCACTGGCGGAGACATGAATCTTGAAGATGTCATGTGTTACGAACTGTGTGCATATCCTCCTGCATTGTTCGAATCACGAAGTATCTTGAGGAAACCCGATAAGTCTCAGCTAGCTCATGCAATAATCAAATACACTGACACTTTACGCATGGAAGAAGTTCAAGAAATTCAGTGCACAGACCAGTACGTATTGGATGGTGGATCTCTACTACATCGTGTTTCCTGGCATCAAGATGAAACATATGACAGCATCGCCAACTCATATGCCGATTTCACTCTGAAAACATATGGAAAAGCAATCATTGTTTTTGATGGCTACAGCAGCTCTCCTACGATCAAGGACATGACCCACAGAAGACGCAGCACCAAGACAAGCAGAAATGTGAATCTCAGTCCAAGAATGAAGTTTGTTGGCCAGAAGGAACACTTCTTGGCTAATGAAAACAACAAGCAAGCATTTATTTCCCTCGTAGGTGAGATGTTGAAGAAGCACGGGTGTACTGTTCACAACGCAGATGGGGATGCTGATGTGGACATCGTTCGTGCAGCAGTTTCCTCATCAGAAAATGCAACTACAACAGTAATAGGGGAAGACACCGACTTGCTGATTCTCCTTCTGTACCATGCCAAGGACAGTGGTTTCAAGTTGTACTATTGCAGCGATATAAGACGGGGACCATCTCCTAATCCTGTGTATGATATTCTCAGCATTCAATCATTGTTAGGCAATGACATCTGCAAGTATCTCCTGTTTGTGCATGCTTTCACGGGCTGTGATAGCACATCCAGAATTTTTTCGATCGGTAAAGCCAAAGCATTCGACACACTGATGAAGGTGGCTGAACTCTGTTCAGTTGCAAATACATTCTGTTCTGATTGTTGCCAACACACTGACATTGAAGCCGCTGGAAGAAAGGCAATGCTTCTGTTGTATGGCTGCAAAACACTTGAATCCACTAATGCACTACGTCATCGAATGTTAGTTGAAAAGGTAGCTACAGCTAAATCTTTTGTTACACCCGAACGTTTGCCACCTACCGATGCGTCCACAAAGTACCACAGCTTTCGCACATACTTTCAAATACTAATCTGGAAGTCTACAGAAGAGAAGATCGATGCAGAACAGTGGGGTTGGTATGTAAAGAATAATTCCTACTACCCTACAGCCTGCGACAAGCCACCAGCTCCAAATTATCTACTCAACATGATCCGCTGCTCCTGCAAGATGAAATGTGCTACTTCAAGATGTGCATGCAAGCGTAATGGAATGCCCTGTTCAGCCGCTTGTGGCGAGTGCCAAATCAGTGGTTGCGATAACAACCCAAGTACCGGTAATCTATCCGATGATAGTTATGGAAAATTTGGGAGTACCGAAATGGAAGACCCACCTAATCTTGGATAAGCCATATTGACATTAAAATAAATAATAATAATAAAAAATAACTCAGAAGGAGAACATGAACTCTTGCTGAGAAAAATTAAAAAGACACCAACTAAAAAACAAATATGGGATGAAAAGAAAAAAAGATCCCATGGCTAGAAATAGCAACACGGTTTTAAGAAGAAGAAGAAAAAGATCGGAATAAGCAGAATAAGAGGGCGAGAAGCTGAATAAGCATAAGCGGATTAAGCATAAGAACAGCGACGGAAAAAGCCGGAATAAAAATGTTTTAGTGGTGTCAAGAGATAAAATTCATAACAGTTTCAAGGTAAGAAGTTCATAAATTTCCCTTCGGTTATTAAATTTAGGTTAAATAAGCTGACATTTCAGCTGTAATTGTTTAACAAAAGAGTATGGAAGTCCTGTTTATGGACAAATAGTTAGGCTGGTTCATCTTTGGCCTAGGTCTTCCATCTTCAACATAGCCTAGGTTGTGTTTAGGCTACTCAGGTTGGAGCAGGACCTATTTTTTCCATAATAGTGATGAAGAGGATTAATTTCTGTATGTTTGTGACCAGGTATCACTTCTTCTGTAATGAACATAACTTGAAACTGGGAAAAAAATAATTGTTGTATTATTGATTATAAAAATCTGTAAAAAGCTATATAACATTATATTTGCGTAATAACTGGTTGTGTTGTATATTGTTGAATTATTTAAAACATTACAACTGAAAGAAAAAGCATCAAATGTATCTCTATAAATAAAAGCGTAAATTATATATATATTTTTTTTCGTAGGAAACATCCAGTCCGCCATTTTGAATTTCATTTTTGGGGGTGTTCCCGGGGTCCAATTTTGTCGGATTTTGGATATGTTATTCGGCAATGGTTCCTGAGCTGGAAACAGTTTAGAAAGCTTCTGAAGCAATTTTGCCCAGGTCTAACTACAAATTGCCTGGACTAATGCCATATATTTCAATTTCATGGTTGTAAAGTAACCTATTTTTGTTCACATTCAGTTCTCTTTTTAATTGACATTATGCTTCATGAATCTCATTACTAAATTGATAGCTATGAAAACTTAATCAACTGACCTTGACCATTTTGCCGTCCCAGTGGACAACAGTGTGCCTCGGTGGCGTGAAGGAGTCCTTCACAGCCATCGCCACTTCACGGTGATGTGACACTCTTCCCCGGCGAGCCGTTTCTTTTGAGATGCTGAACTGATTGAGGTTTGCTGGTGGATCCGCCGAAACGTGTGATAGCAACCACAATGCTTACTACCTATGTAGAGGATGGAAAGTGGAAAGGAAACTGTCAAGAATACATGTGGGTTACGGGACACTTTAAAACTGACGCTATCGATGAATACTATACACAATACGCACCTGATTATTGGACATGCGGAAACGATCAGCCACTTCCATGACAGCAGGTGCATTAAGGATGCGGCGAGGAAGATTGACAGACACACTTGGCTCTTTCGGCAGGGGGAACGCTAGTTCTGTCTCCGACTCTCCTGACATGCCAGTATCATCATTCTCCATGGCCTCATCTCCGGTTTCGTATACACACTTTGAGGTTTGCGGCTCCTGGCGAGGACGTTTTCTTCCTTCCTGTAGCTTTCTTTTTACAGCGAAAACTTTATCATTCCCGCTCATCGTTGCCACCCGAGGACCACGTTGATCGAAGTAGAAGTCAGTCTTCTTTCTTGTCCTTGTCGGGCAGCAGTCGATTCTTCTTTATATCTTCGACAGCGTCAGATGCTCCGATATCCCACAGCTTGTCCACACTGTCCGAAAACTTCTGCCGTTTTCCTCCGGCGTCAGTTTCTCATTTTCTGCTCTTTTGGAGTAAGTGCCACTCTTTCCACAATGCCTCTAGCTTCCGTTCGCAGTTGAGCTTTGTGATTGTTTTAATGCGGGCCATGTTCCAAAACTTTAAGACGTTGTTTACGGTTTCTTTGAGTGCGTCTTTCCTGTTAGCAGTGTACTGGATAACACTGAAGAAGTATTGCATGTTGGCAATTTGCTACCACTGATGGAGGATGATGGTTGGCCAACTAAAAAAATTTCCAAGGCCGATCTTAGAGAAGGTAGCGATGTTATTTTCGCCTTTCCTTTTGATGACACTCTATTTGTAGCTTCAAGAGTTCTTCCAGTTATGGTTGCCATCGATTTGTCCATGACAAAGGATGAGGAATTCAGACAGAATTTCAAAATGTTATGATCTGCAAAAAAAGAAATAGGTTAGGTACCTGGGACAGGCATAGTGCATTTTCTAATTACCTATATACATTCCGCCCGGGTATGGTGACTCATTTTTTTGAAAAGTATAGGTGATCGTGATCTTTCCCATTATTTGGCACTATACTAGCACATTGGTATTACCTGTATACAGGCACAACCTTTAAACCGTTAGTCGTATGACATTGGCAGGCACACCAAACGACTTCACTCATTAAGAGGATTCAGAAAACATCCATACTTAATGATTTATCTTGATTCAGTAAAAAGTTAAAAAGTACGCATTTTTAAAAAAAAACTAGTAATTTCAAGGTCGATGCGAGACCCCTAAATATTGATCAATTTTTGTAAAAATGGTACCAATGTGCTAGTATAGTGCCAAATAATGGGAAAAACCATGATCACCTATACTTTTCCAAAAAAATTGAAAAGTGGGCCACCCTACTCAACAAGCTTGCAACTAGCATTTTAGTTTGAAAGGTCACACATGTCTGGTCATCTCTGCCAAACTTCTCAATTTGAGCCTCAACCTTGCAATCTGCTTGCCTACCATATTTTATGCCTCATAAGCCGCTACAAGTGGTAAGATGCACCCTATATTTAGCAAAGAATATTTAGGGGAAAAAAATATTTTGAAGATTTATCAGCCTGACAAAAAATATATTCAGAACTTTATTAAAAGAACATTAAACAAAACAATAATATATGAGTCCTGAAGTGATTTTTGGAGACTTTTTCAGGAAAAAAGTAGTCTTATGAGGCGTAAAATATGGTAGGTTTAATTTCTCAAACATTGTCTTCCTTCCTCTATGGGCCGAGCATTTATTTATTTACCATATTTATTTTTTTTACAGCAGTTATTACCCATTTCAGAGATTTAATTTAGTTTGATGCAAACATAATAGTCTACCAGACTTCACCGTTTATCTGGCCCACATTAAGTTATAACATTAGGTTATATGGTAACACTATATTGATCAGTTGTTTCCTACATATACAAATTTGTTGGCCTAACCAAGGTCATCTGGTAAATCACCCACATCTATTTTTTTTAAGGTTCAAATCAATTTAAAGCTCACCTTATGATGTGCCCAAACAGCATTTCCAACTGAGTGGCGCAAGACTTCATCCCATGGCAGAATTAAAGAAATTTTTTTTGTTTACTTTGTCTCGTACCCCAAATCAGTTTTGCCATACATCATATTTCCTTTTCACACACTGCACCTATTTTAACATGCTGCAATAACCCATTTCCCATTCTTTGTGGGGTGGGCATGCCTCAGCACGTAGCACCAGTCCCCCATTCTCTCTCTCTCTCTCTCTCTCTCTCTCGCTCTCGCTCTCGCTCTACCCCCTTTCATCATAAACTACCACTAACCACCATTCATTCACTTGTTCATAGTCTCATTTTCCCCCTTTAACTATCTCTCCTCTATCCTATTTTGTGATGTGCTGAGGCATGCATTTAAGAAGTAGGAATTAATTTTGGACATTTAGTTTTTAAAATGAAGTAAATGTATTGCACTGTTTATTTGCATAAAATGTAAAAAAAATCTTTAGGAGTTTCATTTTTCTGTCGCTTGCTATAGCTCAAAACCTATGGATTTCTTGACCTGTGTTTATATGGTCTTTTTTTCTTTACTTTTGTTTCATGAGTACACACTGCGATTGATAAAACACATTTATACATCACCCTGTGTGTGTATATACACAGCAATACCTTGCACAGCGCGGTTAATTGGTTCTGGAATTTGTCCGCGCTGTCCAAAACCGCACTGTTCAAAGCATTAGAAATTAGAAAACAATAGGAAAATTGCGCATTAAATTTTAAAAAAAATTGATGAAAATACAAACTGCTACATCAAAACCCGCTCTAATCAAAACCGCGCTGTTCAAGGTATTACTGTATATGAAAATAACCACAGAGAAAAAAAGGAAACACAGAATGGTGCTCAAGCGCTTTCGTCTAATGGCATCCTCAGGAACACTGAAATAAATAATAAGTTCAAGACTGTATATAGTAGGGTGTGTCAATTTGGGAGGTGAAAATTAGTTTTTGCCAATTCCTTCACTGAGGGGTTTTAAAAATATGTTTTTGGATGTGAAGAATTCAAATCTGCTATTATTTTTGTGATTGCTCAACACTTAGCTTGGTAAATCTACGTTTGATTAAAAAGCACATAAATTGCTCTCGGAAAACAACATTTATTAATTTTAGCTTCTCAAAATGTCAGGTAATGCTATAAAAATTTTAGTTTCTCTGCATAAAACATATCCTAGTAATCATAAAACATATCCTTGTAATCATAAAACAACATTAGAAAGTAATGACATCAGTAAAAAAAATATTTAAACGAAGTTTCATCAAGTCTTGCTTTGATTCGTTCTTGGACATCAGCCGCCGACTTGCTTCTTGGCCTCTGATATAGCCCTCACGTTTCTCATGGGGTTGACGGAAGGTGTCTTCCTGGGACGTACAGAAAGATCTCCAAGTGTGTCATCATCTCCACCCCTCATGTCAACAATCTTTTGGACACCAGCTCTCCTCTCCTCACTGTCATCTGAGCACAAGAGTGTCTGGATTATCATTTCGCTGAATGCTACCATGCTGAGCGCTTGATGGTTGGCAAAACAGCATCCACTACAGCCTTCTTTTGCAGCCTAACTAGCCGCAGCTGAAACAAGATGTGGCGTGGGCCTTCCACCCAAGAGTGTTTTACTTTGATGTTGAACCAACAGGGGTAGTACACACCAACAATGTATTCCACTATCAGTCTTAAGTTGTTGAGGGTTTTGCCTTTAAGGCCATGTTTTGAAACCCATATGCGACAAAGCCTGTTTGCTGTTGTCAACCACCTTGAATGGCTCACTGGACCAATTTCAAGAAGGGCCAGATCTGTGGGAAGTTCTCCTGTCCTTATGGCCTGTGTGATCCTATACCCATACGCTTGATCAGTAGAGAGATCCTTTACGACATTGTCACTCAGTGAAGTAAGAGGCTCTCCAATTGAGAGTTTGGTGAATGAAGGATCAATTTCAAGTTCGGTTGCAGTGTCTAGCATCTTGCCAATGTTACCTGTCCACTTGTTGTTAGACAAGGTCTTCCCATCCAGTGCTGTGATCAAGTGTCGCAGGGGTAACTCGTTAGTGTGGAGGGCACAAACCAACCAGATCAGCTTACGGCAAAGCTTGACCTCTACCCAATGCATGGAACCACCCTCCCAGCCAGTGTTAACATTTGTAGAATCACCTCCAATGGCCTGCAGGCTTTTATCAATGCCCTTCTTCTTCATGAAATCTACAAGATTATCAGCAATAACTTCAGCAGGTTTTTTTCTCATTGAGCCTTTCTCAGGAGTGAAGTGGTAGAGATATCTTCCACCTGGCTCACTGCACACAGAATAATGCTCTTCTTTGATGATGCTGGGGAACTGACGATCTGAATTGTCTGCTTTCAGCATAACTTTAGTTGTATCTTGACGGCCATCAAAGAAGATGCAGTCAATTTCACCCTTCTTACAAAGATCATCAAATTCCTGATCCAGGGATCTCAACTTTTTCTTGGGCCCTCTTGACTTTGTGATCAACTACAAGTCTCTTGTCTTCTTCACTGATCAAGCCAGCATCCATAAAGGCAGCAGTGGTGATGGCAGCTGTGGCACGCAGGCCAACACCATATCTGATGCTATGCATAGCAACATTAGGTATTTCTAATGTGTTGTACTCTGGCTTTTTATTGGAAGTTGAAGACGTGCTTGGTATTTCTAATGTCACTTCATAACTTCCATCCTTTCCATCTTGAGCATCAGCTATTTGTTCTTCATTTTCATCATCAGAGAAAATTATTTCATTTGATGGCATTGAAACATCCTGCTTACTTGTCTGCTTATATTCAGCAAGCCTTCTTCTTTCGTCTTCTTGCCGCTTCTGCTTTTTGACTTGTCTGTTGTGCTCAGGTTGATCTGGCAAGCCAATCTGATGTGGTCCAATACAGTGCCCGCGAAAAGTATCCGATCACCCTTGAAATTTGTATTTTTTACATAAAAAACAATGTTTAAATGTATACTAACCTTATATTAGTATTTTGTCATCTGTCCTTTGGTTTGGATGACTTGTTCTAGACGTTTTGGCATGGATTTAATCAAGTTTTGACAAACTTCCACTGATATTTCCTTGCACCATACCTTTTTGATGGCCTCTTGTAATTTTTTGACTGAGCCAGTGTCGTGGCATTCAACCTTATTTTTTATTATTAGCCACAGATTTTCTATCGGATTGAGATCTGGACTATTACCAGGCCAATCCAAAATATCAAATTTATTGTCAGTAATCCATTTTGTCACTATTTTGGCCCTGTGACATGGTGCACCATCATGCATGTATGTTTTTGTCCTTTGGATTGCCATTGCCATTGGAAGTTTATCCTGTAGCATTGCTAAATACCGTGGCATGGCGAGATGGTAATCCGAGTTCTTTTTGGAGCCGCTCCTGGATAGTTCGTTCAGAAACACCAGATAACAAATTATTCATATTAAATTTTATTTCTTTCGCAGTTATTGTTGGGTTTTTCAATACTAAACGTTTCATAAGTTTGTCTGTTCGCGAATTTGTTTTTCTCGGTCTGCCAGATCGTTTTTTAGGGACTGGCGTGGTTAGGCCACCATTGTTCTTAGCCCGTGAAACCCATAAATTAACGGTACTTTGGGATATGTTTAATTCCTTAGCTATCTGTCTCTGTGATTTCCCACATGCATGCAAAGCAACAATAGCACCTCGACAATCACTCTTAAGTTGTTTTTTAGCACACATTATATATAAATTTTATTTACACCACTTTCTGTAAAAAAAAAAAATATCAAGAAATTTACACAAACAGTGAAATCTGACAAATTTGAGAGACAGCCACCCGCAACGAAGGCTACCAGAACACTAATTTGAGAATGCGTTGGATAGCTCATATCAGCGAGCAACCTCAAAGTTACCAGATGTCGCTAGAACAAATAGAAAGTGAATTACGTGTCTCTGAATATCAAGGGAAAATATTGTATTTTCTTGAGTGATCGGATACTTTTCGCGGGCACTGTAGAACAAGACTTGTGTCTCTGACCTTTAATGAAAGCAAGTTCCTTCACAGGGATCTTCATCTCCCTAGGGCATGTACAGTTAATGTCTTCTTCTTCTTCTTTCTCTTCGCCCGTTCCCGCCTCTATGCGGGGTCGGCGTTTCTGACCAGCCTCCTCCACACAGCCCGGTCCTGGGCTTCTTCCTCCGACAAACCCTTCTCCCTCAAATCGTCCCTCACCTTCTCCATCCACCTTCGCTTCGGTCTGCCTCTCTTTCTCCTGCCATACACCTCCATATTCATCGTTCTCTTACCCACATAATCTTCGTCCCCTCTCATCACATGTCCATTGTCCATACCATTTCAGTCTACTTTCTTGTATCTTCCTCGAGATTTCTCCAACCTTTGTTGTGCCCCTTATCCTTTCATTCCTTACTCTATCCAACCTTGTCACTCCGCACATCCATCTCAGCATTCTCATCTCCGTTACATCGTCTTTTCTCATGATCTTTCTTTATAGCCCAAGACTCAGCCCCATACATCATAGCCAGTCTTACCACAGTCTTATACACTTTTCCCTTAACCCTTGCGCCTATTCTTCTGTCACACAACACCCCTGAAACTTTCTTCCAATTTTTTCAACCAGATTGCACTCTGTGTGTTATTTCTGTGTCCAGCTCACCGTCCTCAGCCACTGTCGATCCCAAGTACGTAAACTTACTCTCTTTAACCTCGCTCCCTCTAAACTAATTTCTGAGTCTTGATTTTCGTAGAACCTCAGGTACTCCGTTTTCTTTCTGCTGATTTTCAACCCTCTGTCTTCAAAAGCCCTCCTCCATTCCTCCAATTTTCTTTCTACTACTTCTCTCCTGTTGCTGCACAGAACAATATCATCTGCAAAGAGCATACACCAAGGGGATTGATCTTTTATCCCCTGGGCCAACACATCCATAATCAAAACAAAAAGGTACGGGCTCAAAGAAGATCCCTGATGTAGACCAACCCTCACGGGGAACCATTCCGTTACACCTACACTACTCCTAACCTGGGTCCTTGCTCCTTCATACATACTTTGCACCAACCTAACGTACTTCTCCGGCACACCTTTCTCTCTCATACACCTCCAAACCTCCTGGCGTGGCACTCTATCATATGCTTTCTCTAGGTCGATGAAAACCATGTGCAGTCCCTTTTGTCGCTCCCGGTGTTTCTCCATCAACTGCCTCAGTGCAAAAATTGCATCAGTTGTTCCCCTACCTGCCATAAAACCCAACTGCTCTTCCCCCACGGTTGTCTCTTCTCTTAACCTTTTCTCTATAATCCTTTCCCAAACCTTCATCGTGTGTGACATAAGCTTTATTCCCCTATAATTTCCACAATCCTGGATGTCCCCCTTCTCTTTGTAGATAGGTACGAGTGTACTATCCCCCCCACTCCTCCGGCATTTCCTCTTGTTCATATATCTTCTGCATCAGATCCCACAATAGATCTATGCCCTCATCTCCCAAACAATTCCACGCCTCCACTGGTATCCCATCCGGTCCCAATGCCTTCCCCTTCTTCATTCCTTTCAACGCCACCTTCACCTCCTCCCTACTCACTCCTGAAGTTAACCCTTGATTTGGGACACCATCTTCAAAAATAACCCTTGGGTTTTCCTCATTTAACAGATGTTCAAAATAACTCTTCCATCTATCCATGATTTTATCCTGATCCTTTAAGACCACTCCCTGCCCATCCTTTACCTGTTTAATTTGAGTAAAATCTTTACTCGCCTTATCCCTAGCCTTTGCTATTCTAAGGATCTTTCTCTCTCCCGCCGGTGTCTCCAACTCTTTATATACTTCATCCATTGCCTGCGCCTTGGCTCTTGCCACTCCCTTCTTCGCCTCCTTTTTTGCCTGCCTATAGCTTTCTCTATCCTCTTGTCTACCAGATGTGTCCCACTTCTTTTTAGCATCTTTCTTCCTTTTAATCACCTCCTGAACCTCTTCATTCCACCACCACGTCTCTTTATCTTCAGGGGGTCTTCTACCTGATGTTTTGCCCAGTACTTCCTCACCAACTCTCAATATCACCTGGCTGTTCTCCTCCCACCATTCTTGTACACTCTCCAACGACCTTACTTCTTCCAAAACCTCCTCAAATTTCCTTTTCTGGTCTTCTTTCTTCAGTCCCCACCACTTTATCCTAGGTGTCACCTGTTCTTGCCTTCTTTTCCTACCACTCTTAAACGACCAATCCATCACCAGGATTCTATGTTGCGCCGCCACGCTTTCCCAGTTTATGACTTTGCAGTTCTTAACTTCTTCCAAATGGGATCTCCTGCACATTAGAAAGTCTATCTGGCTTTCTCTTCCTCCGCTCCTATAGGTCACAAACTGGTTATCTTTTTTCTGGAAGAAGGTGTTGACTATCGCTAGATCAAACGCCATCGCGAAATCCACCACCCTTTCCCCTTCTTCATTTCTCTCTCCCATGCCCCAACCACCATGCACCCTCTCAATCACCTCTCTACTTCTTCCCACATGGCCATTCAGGTCTCCACCCAAGATCACTTTTTCCCCCTCTGGTATCGCACCAAGTTCTTGATCCAACTGATTCCAAAACACTTCCTTTTCTACACCTTCACAGCCAGCTTTGGGGGCATACGCACTCACGATGTTCACCGTCATCTCGTCAAGGCCCAGCTTAATACTCATAACTCTATCGCTCCTTTTACTCACACTCACCAGGCTATCCTTCAGCACTTCTGACAGCACTATACCAACACCGTTTCTACCCTGTTCATTCGTTCCACTATAAAGCAACTTATATCCCCCTCCCAGCTCCCTTGCTTTATTTCCTCTCCACCTCGTCTCCTGCACACACAATACTCCCACACACCGTCTCCATCAAATCCGCCACCTCCCTTGCTCTCCCAGTCATAGAGCCTACATTCAACGTCCCAACTCTAACCACTCGGACTAGCTTCTTTACCCGAGCCTGTCCTCGACTCGGCAGCCCTTGTCCATTTCTCACGGGGGTCAGGCGAGGCCCCTGCGTGTCACATACGGGGTATGCCCTGGCATTTTCCGAGGCTATATGAATTTGGCTCATCATTCTTGGTTTTGGCAAAATCTTTCACGGCTGGATGCCCTTCCTGACGCCAACCCTCACCATTTATCCGGGCTTGGGACCGGCACTGAGTTGTGCTGGCTTGCACCCCCAGTGAGTTTCGTTTTTGCAACCAGCATCTGCAAGGCAGCCAAATTCAGAGCAGAGAACAATTTTACACTTGCAAATGAGGATGTCAAAAAGCTTGTCAAGTTTTGCAATGAAAGCCTCTTTGACATGTAGCTTTCCTCTCCCAAGAGATATGTTTTTGGCCTGCTCCCAGCTCTCTTGGATTTTGTTTAAGATTGTGACTCGTGAATTTACAATGGGGGCTACAAAAGAACTGTGTGCTCATTCCCACTTTTCAAGCACTTTAGGGTAAATGTCCTTTGCAAGACTGGCTGCTGGGTAGTTTCTCACATCCTCACCACTTTGTTCTCTTAGCAGTAGCCCATATTTCAGAACGTCTCGCAGAGTTGGGAGTTCAGAGGGCAACAACTCTCTACCAGTTCCAATTAGGTTGCTCATATGTGTGAATGTCCCCAGTCTTGTCCTCCTTTTAGAAGCCATTGTAGGTCAATTCCCACTGGTTAGGATGGTAGCACTGACGGACAAGTAATCTTCAGCACACTGATGAATATGTTTCAACCTGTGAAATAAGCAAAAACAGCAGTGCATTATATATACAGCATATATAATTATTAATATAATAATTATTATATAATTCCACAAAAAAGTCAAAAAAGTAACTATTTTTATGTAGCTTCTTACCAAGCAAAACTAAATTATATTAAATTAACAAAAATATCTTTAGAATTCCTAAGTCATGCTGCAACTTTTTAGCACCCCTCATATTTGGAATTTGAAAGTTGAAAAATTCGACACACCCTAATATATAGGTTACAAAAAGGATAAAAAAATAAAATAGAAAAGTAAAAATTGTAGCAGGAACATACAAATTTATAAGGAAAAAATGGATCGCCTGAAGATCCATCACCCCCAGCCCTTTTTAGTCAGCGTTACAATGCCAACCAACGAAAATATCACAACTTAACCTAACCAATCATTAAGTCAACTGCATGCCCTTGATGATTGGTTAGGTTAGGCCATGATATCCTCATTAGCCAGCCCTACAAAGCTAACTAAAAAATGCTGGGGTGACGGATCTTCAGGTGATTCGAAAAAACTACTAGAGTTTTAGCATTTTGCCCCTCTTGTCTAAATCCATTCTGAATGAATTCAAAACAGGATCAAGCGAAAGAAGACCCTGGCTAATGTTAAAATTATATGCAAGTTTAATAATGGCAGACTCAAGAATATTTCTATTAACAATGTTGCTTGAGTGAAACAAAATTGAAGCATTATTCCAATCAATGCAGTGGGATAACTGACAAATGGACAAAAAGGGCACTGGACGACTGTCCCGTTCTAACATAATATTAATGCTGTTTTACACGTGTGTGCAAATCCTTTTCATCTGTCCAGTGTAAAAGGAATCATTGTTTACAACCAATTTTATAGATAATGCCTGAATTATTGGTAGGGCTATTTTTTACTATGATATTTTTCACAATATTGTCATATCAAAATACTACATTAATATTCAAAAGTTTAAGTACACTAGCAATGCCTAAAAAGCCTGGGGTAAATGGAAGTACTAAAATATTCTTCAACAAAGTGCTAGGATTATTATTCACGTGATAGAAAGTTCATTTAGCCTTGTTAAGACAAGATTCCAAAAAAGTAGGTGAGTAACACAATCACTCTGAATACTGTTGATTTTTTTTCTAATTCGGCATCCATGTATTCCCGACTGGTGATCCTAAGAGCATGGAGAAACATTGAAGAAAATATGGCTTTCTTGATGGGGGTGTCATGTCTGGATTAAAAGTGTACGTAGGACAAATTGTTTGTTTTTCCAATAAATACTAAACTTAAAACCTGGGCTTTCCCTATGTACATGCACACCCAAAAATGGGATTGAGTTGTTTTGTTCCACTTCTAAAGTAAACTTAATGGAGGGGACTTGATTATTTAACCGAAGGAGATAGTCATCCAGGTCACGCTTTATTGGCCAGATACACAAAATATCGTTGACGTACCGCAACCCCTAGGATTCTCGGAATGTAAGTAATTTTGAAAAACTCCATATAAATATTGGAGAGGAAGGGCGACAAAGGATTACCCATGGCCATCCCAAAGACCTGTTGATAAATACTCGCTATTGAAAGTGAATTTAGTCTTTGATGCAAAGTTTAATGAGTTCCAAAACAATGTGTGCAGGTAGTGGCAGGTCATACTTATGTAATTCTCGGGAGAGAAAGTGAAGCATATCGTCAATCGACACTTTTGTAAACAATGAATAAGCGTCAAAACTGATCACACTATCGTTGGTTTCAATGTGTATATTATTAAGTTTTTCAGTAAGATCCATGGCATTTTTTACATGTGAATCAGAGATAGTTCCAAGAATGGGGGACAAGACTTTGACAAGCCATTTGGAGAGTTTATAGGTAATAGAACCCACAGAGCTAATAATAGGGCGCATAGGGTTGCCAGGTTTGTGGGTTTTAATAAGACCATAAAGGTAGGGAAGAGAAGGCGAAGTGGACATGAAAAGTGGCATTAAGTCCTTATGATCTTTGAGAATGCCTTTCAAGCCACTATTGAATGATTTGATGACGTCATCTTGCGGGTTGTTCCTAAGCTTTCTGTATGTGGCTGGGTTCTGGAGAAGGTCATTCATGTTTCTAATGTATTCCACTTTGTCCACTATTACTACGGTGTTAGCCTTGTCTGCTTCAATGTTTCTCCGTGCTCTTAGGATCTCCAGTCTGGAATACATGGATGCCAAATTGGAAAAAATCAATAGTATTGGAAGTGATTTGTTACCCACCTGCTTTTTTGGAATCTTGTCTTAACAAGGCCAAACGAACTTTCTATCGTGTGAATAATAACCCTCGCACTTTGTCAAAGAATATTTTAGTACTTCCATTTACCCAACGCTTTTTAGGCATTGCTAATGTACTTAAACTTTTGAATATTAGTGTAGTATTTTCATATAACAATATTGTGAAAAATATCATAGTTAAAAATAGCCCTACCAATAAATAATTCCGGCATTATCTATAAAATTGGTTGTAAACAATGTGATTCCTTTTACATTGGACAGACGGGAAAGGATTTGCACACATGTTAAAACAGCATCAATATTCTGTTAGAACGAAACAGTCTGGACAGCAGTGCCCTTTTTGTCCATTTGTCAGTTATTCCACTGTATTGATTGGAATAATTCTTCAATTTTGTTTCACTCAAGCAACATTGTTAATAGAAATATTCTCGAGTTTGTCATTATTCAACTTACAAATAATTTCAGCATTAACCAGGGTGATTTTTCGCTTGATCCTGTTGTTTTGAATTTGTTCAGAATGGATTTAGACAAGAGGGACAAAATGCTAAAACTTTGGTAGTTTTTTTTTGGATTGCCTGAAGATTCGTCACCCCAGTATTTTTGTTAGTTTTGTTAGGCTGGCTAGCAAGGGTATCACGACCTAACCTAACCAATCATCAAGGGTGTACGTACAGTTGACCTAACGATTGGTTAGGTTGTCATGATATTTTTGTTGGTTGGCTTTGTAAAACTGACTAAAAAGGGCTGGGGGTGACGGATCTTCAGGTGATCCATTTTTTCCTGATAAATTTGTATGCTCCTCCTACAATTTTTTTTTATTTTTTTATTTTTTGACATATATATAGTCGAACTTGTTTATTTCAGTGTTCCTGAGGATGTCATTAGAGCGTGTTACTTTTGTGAAATAATTTTCATATATATATATATATATATCGTAAAGAACGACGCTTGTATAGGAGATATTCCGCGCAAGACGAGAGAGAGAGAACGGAACAAATGAAAAAATGAGGTAACCACCTGGGAATCGAACCCGGGATCTTCTGATTGCCGGTCAGACGCGATAACCATTACACCATGGACCTCACTCTTCCAAATGCCGTAATTCTTCTACATACTCGCAGAAACCAATGCCCCAAGGGGCACCTCCCGCATGCCGTAACATGCGCGGAATATCTCCTATACAAGCGTCGTTCTTTACGTTATTTATACTGCGTGTTCTTTGCAGTTGAATGTATATATATATATATATATATATATATATATATATATATATATATATATATATATAATTTAGTGGGGGGGGGGGGGGGTTGAAATTTTGTATTCTTATTCTACACACTGCTCGGAGTTTCCTTTGGGCCCCTAAACAACTTACTGTAATTACACTGCTATGCACGCCCCCCCCTTACCCATTGCATATGCCCCCCTTTTTTTAAATTGAAATGAAATTGAAACGAAATTGAAACCAATTCTTTGAATAAAAAAACTTGATAAATGACAAAGATTAAAGTAAATAATGATATAAGTAAAGTTATATATATATATATATATAATATATATATATATAAGAAATCTTTCTCTGTATATTGCTTAAAGAATCAATTGAAGCATACTAAAACCAAAATATTCACCTTAAGAAATTTAAAATCATAAATTACTGACACCACTGGCCTTTCCATTGGAACACAGGTAGCTTTTTTCTCGACTCCAGTACATTCAAAATAAATTTGTCTGTTTTCATAACCAATTCTATCTTGTGATGCTTCTGTTACCACATTTACAGCATGTTCTACTCACTGGCTGTGACAGGGAAAAGGAATAAGCTGAAGTGGTTCATTTCAAACTTTAAGAAGATCATCATTTGTCAAATTCTGTAAAATAGGTGGAGGGGTGATGGTTTCGTTGTCCCAGTCAATCACGTTAGGATAATCATCTGCTTCAAAGTTCAGTGTTTTTGGCAGCTCAAAATTTCTCGCATTGGTGCTCGTAGTTCTTGCTCGAATGATGTGCTGAAGAGTCAGCTCTCTGACCTCTCTTCTTGTGTCTGTTATCATTGAGAGTAAGATATTTCCTGGGTGGGAAAAATAGGCATTATTTCTGAGGACACGCTCCATAATCATCCAATGCTTTTTATCTAAGCCTTTAAGCAAGTGCATGATATACCAAGAATTAGATGCTCCCTCATTTGCCTTTGGATGAGACTTTATCCAAAACCAGCCTGGAGTGTAAACCAGCATTATAATTTTTACTAGGTCTTGGATGTTTTTGTCTGGATTCCGTATAGAAACACACAAGCGCAGGATCCTGTATGCTCATGTTAGCCATCTTGCATGATGGAGGGCACCTGGGGATCTAGTGGCTAACGCTTGTGAGATGCGTCCAGATTGTATGCTAATGCACATTTCATACATATATTTTTGGTCGCTGCTGAAACTTTTAACAATATTGGCTGAAACTTCTTTAATGTTGCCCTCTACAGGGGTATAATCAACTATATCCAGTTTGGTCAAATCCTCTCGGGAGTTTATTTCCAAGAGAACCTTTGAAGGTGTTTGGTCCCGAAGTTTTTCCATCAATTGCTTCAAATACGTGCCTGAAGGGCAGTTCATTTGCACGCAAAAGGCAAATCAGCCATTGTACTTGCCTGTCCAGATATAATTCAATCAATTTTAGCACTCCACCAATGCTGCCAGTGTTCACTGGGGTGCCATTGCATAGCAAAGCTTTTAGGGATTCTTTGCTATTAGAATCAACTATAAAAGTTATTATTTCATCTGCAATACAACAAGCAGTTCTGTTATCTGGAGCTATATGATCCATGTAAACATCACCAGGTTTTTTGACTATTACATAATGTTCTTCGTACTCCATTCCCTTCTTTGTCTTAGGTTGATCTTTTCTATCATCAAATCCAATGCCTTCAAACTGTGTTTTCTCTGATTTCACTTTGATTATGTTCTTTTTACCCACACGTATTCTTTCTCTGTCCACTTTTTTCCTATCCAACATATTGGTTTCGTCTAATATTCCCATATCCTTCAAAGCTGCATTTACTATAGCTGCAGTAGCTCTGTAACTTACACAGTATCTATCTGCTGTTATTGTTATTTTATCATAAATAATTCTGTTCTGATGGTTTTCTCTCAGCTCAAAATCTGGAACAAAGTCAATATCGTCGCTGTCATCATCAATTTCCATGCTCTCATCTTCCATAATATGTAAAGGGTCCAATTTGCTGGTTGAGGCGACATTCATATCTAGGCTTATCTTGGCTCTTCTTTCTAATCCTTTAACTCTATCGTGAGTCCTTTTTCTTGCGGAAGTCATTACTCTGTCAATTGGTCCTAGTTGGCTTTTTTTTTGTTTCTGTCCCACAAAAGACTCCAACTCAATCATTGGAACTCTAATATCACATCTGTAATCCATTCGACTGATTTTTTTATCATAAGTACAAGTACAAGTATAAGTGCAAATATCAAACATTTCATCGAATGTCTCCACCTTCTGCTGAAAACTGTTGTTTCTTTGTTTTAATGGTACTTTATTTAGCTTTGCTGCAGATTCTATCAATCATTCAACTTTTATAGCTATTCCTTCAAATCCTATATATATGCGGAAAGGAAAACTTCTCCTAAATGGCTTCCACATCTTTAGTGACAATTCTGTAGCATCCTTTTGCTGTTCTAAAACCTTTCGAAATCAGTTCTTCTCGTTTTCTTACCAATAAATAATGCCTAAATACGTCAGCCTTTGAAGGTGGAAATTCTGCAGGGTGACCAAATGTTGAATTGTGCGTTTTGCTTCTTGTCGCCATGTCTTCACTTATTTAGGCCTAGTAGCATTAATAACAAGAAACTAATTGTTAAATTCTAGCAATTGAATCATTCAATCTGAATTTAATATAACTCATTTGGAATTAAATCATAACTCATTCAATCATAAACAATTATATATATATATAAAACTTTAACTTATATCATTATTTACTTTAATCCTCGTCATTTATCAGTTTTTTATTATTCAAAGAATTGGTTTAAATTTCATTTCAATTTAAAAAAAGGCGGGGCATATGCAACGGGTAGGGCGGGGTAGTGCATAGTGGTGTAATTACAGTATGTTGTTTAGGGGCCCAAAGGAAACTCTGAGCAGTGTGTAGAATAAGAATACAAAATTTCGACCCCCCTAAATACACAGTGTGTCGTTTGCAGTTTAAAAAAATATACACACACACACAGTGTCCGGGCTTAAATGAAGATTAATACATTTAGAATGTTTTATTTTATTGCCATTTAAGCCCCCCCCCAGGGAGTTATCAAATTATGTTTAATAAATTAGTATACATATTCAGAACATGAAAGTGAACAAAAAAGTTCCTGTGAACATAAATCCACAATCACTTCATTTCCGAGATACATTGCTTTTGCCGAGGATGGCCCAATTAAAATGAGTCATTAAAGTTTATCAAAGTCGTAGTTGTCTGGTTGGTTGATGGCTATTTTTTTGTTTTAATAGTATTTCGTTAGTTGACATTTTAGAAATCAAAATTATTTCCTTTATTTCATGTCACTCTCATGTAATTTTGTGGGGTTATTTAAAAAAAAAATTTGTTTATGTAAGAGAAGTTAATAATAGATGAATTGTGGCAACGTGCTGAAGGTTGTTCAGAAACAATACGCAACCATGTAGGTGTTTTGGGACGTGTGTGGCAAAATTTCCAACGATGTGTTGAAGCATATACTGTGATTCAGGTAAACCATTTTGAGCACTTGCGTAAATAAACTTTGATGAACTTTAATGACTCATTTTAATTGGATCGTGCTCAGCAAAAACGCAATGTATCTCAGAAATGAAGCAATTGCGGATTTATGTTCATAGGAACTGTTTTGTTCACTTTGATGTCCTGAATATGTATACTAATTTATGAAACATACAGTACCTTGATAACACCGTGTGTGTGTGTGTGTGTGTGTGTGTGTGTGTGTGTGTGTGTGTGTGTATATATATATTATATATATATATATAAGTAGTTCCAACTTTAAACCGCAGGTTTTATTTGAACTACTGAAGGGCGTTAAATTACGTCACTAGTGTAATTATGTCATGACGATTTTGCCATATTGTCGTCCCTTTAGTGTTAGTACCTTTGTCTTTGGGAAAAATTAAACCTCTTATTCAGTTGTTTTCCACCATATAAGGTCGAAAATAATTGCATAAAAGCTTTACCTATAGTTCTATACTGTACTTTAAGACTCTCTTTGTTTCTTTAGCAATGTAAAGCGGACCTTGTGAGGGAAAATGGGAATAAATACTTCGCGAATGTGTTAAAGGATGTTACATTGCCGGTGAGTTTTTTAGTTTTGTTTACGAGTTTATTACAAGTGCTCGCAACCAACCCGTACAACCCTTGAGAAAAATAGTTGTCAGACTGGTTAGTAGTAGCCATTTTTTGATACCCCCCATGCCACCACACTAGTCTAGCCATTTGAAAAACGTGTATGCAGTGTGCATGCACGTGCGACTCTGCATTTCTTCACCTCTGCAGGTTTTTTATGTAGAAAAGAGGCGCTAAGGGTGGGTGTCCGCAAAAATACCCTCCTTTATAAGAAAGATGAAGCCAAAATCAAGGTTTCCGATGTTATTTTTTTTTAATATAAATTTTGGAAAGATTGTGTAGCAGTGGCGACGGCAAAGGGAGGCGGGTGCCTCCCCTAAAACATGTCTGCCTTCCCTAAAGAATCTAAGAATATAGATCTCCCTTATTAAAAGTATTTCATTTAGTTAGATTAATCTTGGTTGATTTGTGAAATGCCAATATTTTGATAAATGCACGCGCTTGACAATCTACAAGTGTTGCCATACAGTAAGTCAATTATTTTCCCCCTCCCCCACTGTGCCATTCGAGTCAGTATCTTTCGTGATCAAGGCAACTAAACAGGTAGGCCCAAGTTTCCTTTCCCACGTTTCAGCGTCACCTTCATTAACCAATAGATCTTTGATAATCTACTAGATTTGTTTACTTATGTGAGAAATCTTTTACTAAAGCAAAGTGGAATGGAGTAGAAAACAAAGTTACGTTTTTGTTCAGTTCAGCAGTTTGTAACATTCAGTGTTAAACATTAGGATGGAATATTATTTATTTGAATTAAAAACTATTTTGTATTGGTCCATTTCGTCATTGAGTATTGAAAATAAATGTAATACATGCTTTCAATGATCTCTTTATTCATTAACCATTTCCTTTCCCGTTTCCAAATTCAAACTTCGCCTCCCAAGCTTATCTCTCTGCCACCCTCCCACCTCCCCAATTTCAGAATCCTGGAGTTACCACTGTTGTGTAGTGTGTAAAATGTATGCATGTGTAGTGGGAGAAGTGTGTGTGTTTGAGAGGATGCTGGACTGCTCGCAGGATAGATGAGACCCAGAAAAAGATAAGCTAAAGAGGACAATCACAGTTGAAACATGAATTCCAGCACTCCCTGTCTCCTGCTTAACATCCCCGTCAGAGTACCTCCCTGGTCGATTGGCGTCTACAATCTCCTCCTATAGTTGCTGTCTCTGTACAGGTGTCTTGTCTGCTCCTGTATGGAGTATGCTTTTCATGTGTCGGGTGGCGCAACCCACACAGCTCTAATTGACCTGGTGGAATCAAAGGCTTTTCGTTTCATCAGTTCCCCGCCTCTTATCATCTGTCTTCAAGTTCAATCCATCTCTCTTCGCCACAATGTTACCTCCCAACATGGGTTTAGACGGCATAGGTCGTGTCTCACCAACTTGCTCGAGTTTTTCCACGTCATGTTGAGTGAGTACGATAAGAGTAGGGCGATTGATATACTTTATCTCGACTTTCAGAAAGCCTTTGATAAGGTACCTCACCGCCGGCTAATGGCGAAAGTGCGCGCGCTGGGTATCGGTGGGGAAATAGGTAGGTGGATTGAAAACTGGCTGAGGAATAGGCGGCAGAGGGTGGTAATTAAAGGGGCTAGTTCGGGTTGGGCCTCGGTCACTAGTGGGGTTCCTCAGGGTTCCGTTTTGGGGCCACTGTTGTTTACCATTTACATAAATGATATCGACGGTGGCATCGTCAGTCGGATCGCCAAATTCGCTGATGACACCAAGCTTGGGGCCAATGTTGGACGCCGCCCGAAGCGATCGAGGAACTGCGCGCGGACCTAGGTAGGATAGGAGTGGTCCGAAAAATGGCAATGCCGTTTAACTTGGTAAATGCAAGTGATGCACATTGGCTACGCCAATCCCAAGTCGGACTACTCGATGTTGGGCAGTAATATCGAGGTGACTGATTTAGAAAAGGACTTGGGTGTGCTAATTAGCAGCGACCTTAAGTTTACGAAACAGTGTGTAGAGGTGGAAAGAAAGCCCAGAAACTATTGGGTTATATCAGGAGGCAATTTCAGTTTCGGAACAAGGAGATTGTGCTCTCACGTACAATTCCCTTGTTCGCCGTACCTGGAGTATGCTGTGCAGTTCTGGTCGCCCACCCTCAGGAAAGATATTGAGAGGCTGGAGCGAGTGCAGGCGAGGGCCACAAAGTTAATCCCTTCGGTTAGGCATATGGGCTACAATCGACGGTTACGCGCCCTGAACTTGTTTTCGCTTGAAACTCGGAGGCTGCGCGGTCAACTGATCGAGGTTTTCAAGCTCTTACGAGGGTTCAACGATGTCGATTTTAGAAGTATGTTTAGTTTAAATGATAACCCAACTCGCAACAATGGTTGGAAGTTGGATTTGAAACGGTTTGGGACTAGTGTGTGTGAGAATTACTTTACGTATAAGATCTGTGACACATGGAACAGGTTACCTTCGGAAGTTGTGAACAGTTCCTCTGTGGATCAGTTCAAGAAAAGGTTAGACCAAATTTTGCACACTCTTTGAGTGTGTAGAAAATTTTCCGTGGCACCCGTTGCCATTGGTACCTCCTCGGTATGGGCCGCAAGGCCTTTTGAGGTACTTCTTTTCCTTGTAACTCCTTGTAACTACTATAATGGACACTGCTCTTCTGAACCCTCTAACTGCGTGCCTCCTCCTTTAAGGAGTGCTTGCAGTACCATACTTTCGACGATACATTCTTACCCTCTCTCTCTCTCTCTCTCTCCCCCCCCCCCCCCCCCGTCCCGTGGGTTACTAGGACCCCATCCCATCCCTACTCTGTCCTTTTAGCTTACGTTAAAGTTGTTCTCTTCTGACAAAAAAAAAAAAAACTTTTAGTATTGTCTTTTTCTCTTCTTTTACTATTAGGACCCTACTGCTACCTCATGCGTGGGAAGAGAGGCTTTGGAACCTCTATAAATAACACCATTTAACGCTCGTAGGTTGTGAGAGACTGGGATGGAGGGGTCCCAGGCGTAGGGGCGCGATGAATGGAGTGTGGCTAGTGCCCCGTTAAGCCCATTCCTAACGCGTAATGGCCTGACCAGCCCCCTGCGACCGTTCTTTGGTGACCAATTGATGGTGCTTGGCTGTACTGCTCTGAGGTGAGAGAGCTTTACTGCCCAGCTGGCTGCCAGGCCAGCGTAAAGTCTCGGGCGTAGCCTCTGGGTCTGGTGGGATATCCCTTGAACACTGGATTCTAAGAGTCTGGCCGCTTGTGAGTGACTAGTAAGACTTAGTAAGGGGCTGCATCTCGCTGTCGCTCCTGGCGGAAATCCGTGACGCCTGCGTCGCGAGTGTTTGTCAGTTGGTAGCTGCGACACGTTTGGGACTGTCCGGCCCTGGGGAGACCTTTGGTCGGTGCGGCAGCAGCGAGAGGTGTAGTCTTCTGGAAGGGATGAACGTCACTTGCAAATAGGTGGATGCGTCTACGCGCGGGAAGACCCCCCCCCCTCCTTTTTTATATACTGGTCAGAACGTTTTTGATAGTTTTCATTGCTAGAACGCTTTATCTTATTCAGAGTATTCAGAATTCGAAAAAAGAAAAAAAAAGTTACAATGACTGGACCGCAGAAATTGAAGGCTGAATGTGCGAAGTGTGAAGTGAACCAGTGGGTGACGAACTTCAAAGAAGCTTGCTTCGAGAAGATCAACCACTCCAGCATGTGCCGCTTTTGCGAACACATGCGGTTTACTTGAAGCTGAGAGAGGGTCCGGCGGCTCGAGTCGTCCAGATCGGCTGTTGGAGGTGCGGCGGTCACTGACGAGGCTGCGCCGCCCTCCAACCCGGAGCTCATTCAGGATAGGATAGCTGCCGTGGAAAGGGGTCCAGCGATGGAATGGACAGAGCTCGGGACCACGGAGAAAGGGTAGAGGTGCAACCGGGGGCCAGGGTCTAAATCAGTGTCAGGAATCGCCAGCGACCCACGTGGAATGCATGGAACGCGGCGTAAGGTGGAGGGCGTAAAGAAGGGGCGATAGAGAAGGGTGGGAAGGGGCCGATAAAGAAAAAGGGTGGGAAGGGGCCTACTGATGCCCAAAGAAGCGAAGGATGTAGCTGCGGTCGGGGTGGGTCGGGTGGTGTAAGTGCGTGTATGGGTGGCGACGGGTTTCGAAAGGTCTCGGGCAAGAAGGCTGCGAAGCCGAAGCCCGAGACCCCAGTTGCCCCTGTCAGGACCTCAACCGCTTTAGTCTCCTGTGCTCGAAGGAGGAAGACACCGTTTTGATTGGGGACTCACAGATAGGGGCCAGGAGAAGTACTTTGCTTCTGCAAACCGAGGGAGGAAGGTAAGGTGCTTACCGGGGGGAACGCACATAAGGAAGGATTAGATAAGGTGCGCGTGGCTAGTCGGAGGACTGCGATCGTTGTCCATGCTGGTGGCAACGACTGTTCCTCAAAGGCGGTAGGGTAGGTTCAAGGAAGGGATCATCACCGAGATCATGTCTCTTGCGGATGATCTAAAACTGAAGACAGACAGGGGAATGTTAATGGGAATTTTACCGCGATGAATGCCAGTGACCACGCGCTCAGTAAGGTCATTGGCATCAACGAGAGGGTGCAAGACTTGTGCGTCCCGCTGGGCGTGAGGTTTATTGACCCTTCGACGCATTTTCAGGTAGGTGGGACCTTACCAGAGGATGGTGTCCACCTCAACAGGGTAAAGGTGTGCTAGGCGCTGCTGACCGGCACCTATACGTATGGTGAGGTCGAGTCCGGGGAGAGATGATGGGCCCCCACCGGGGAGGGATGATGATGAGCCGGTGGCGGACGTACCTTCAACTGAAGGGTGCGTCCAGGTACAGGTGGGTGACTCTCTCCACGTTGGAGGGGGCTCAGGCTCCTGCGGAAGTTGTCCCCTCGTTAGTGAGGGGCTCTTCAACTCCCGACAGCCCTGGCTGTTCGGGAAACGGGTCGTGCTAGGGGGCGGTCAGAATAGGGTGGCTCCCTCCGTGCAATGCTTTTTAATGCTAGGTCGATTAGGAACAAGTTTTGCGAGCTACGGGCGCTCTTAGCATCAGAATACCAGGATATCGTTGCTATCACCGAGTCCTGGATTCATACTGATCGTAGGGACTACGTTGGGGAGTTCGAAATTCCCGGGTATAGAATGTTTCGCAAAGACCGCACCCGTGGGGAGGGGGGTGGGGTACTAATATACGTCAGAGACACGTTGAGTCCGGTTGACTGCCAGTTCCGGTCGGAACGGGAGCTGCTTGGCGTCGATCTGAATGTGGGAGGGACGACTATAGGTTAATCTTGGTGTACAGACCTCCGCATCTCCTCCTCGAGGAGGATACAGCCCTGTACACCGAACTCAGTAGCCTGCTAGGGGATAGGGTGTGTGTAGTTTTAGGAGACTTCAACTGTCGCGGCATAAAGTGGGAAAACAGGACTGCCGATGCTGAAGGGAGGAGGCTAGTTGACTTTGCTGATGAGAACTTCCTCACTCAGTGGGTCAACGAGCCTACACGAGGCGAAAGCGTTCTAGACTTAGTATTCACGACCGAAGACAACCTCGTCACTGGCCTCACCGTTGACGAATCATTGGGCGGGAGTGATCACGGTCTTATTAGGTTCCGTGTGTGCGTCCCTCGGGTGAAGCGTAGTAACTCGAGAGGCAGTAAGCTCGATCTCCGGCGGGCGAACTTTGTTAGCCTCAGGGATAGCGTAGGAGAGATGGGGTTAGAGGTTGGCGGCGATGTTGAGGGAGTGTGGAGTGCATTCCGGGACGAGTTTATGGTGCTGCAGTCTGCTGCCATACCCTCAAAACCGGTCACCCCTGCTTCAACGCAGCCTAAGTGGTTCAATCGTGACATCGCTTCGGCTATCCGAAATAGGAAAGTAGCGTATAGGAGGGCGAAGGCCAATCGTTCCCACGAGAACACTGAAGCGTATGTCCGCCTGTGTAGGGAAGTGAAGGCGAAGGTTAGGCTAGCGAAACGTAACGAAGAACTACGGGTGGCAAGCCTCTGCAAGGGGAGTGTTCACCAGGGAGGATACCCGCGTCATCCCCGAGCCAGGCGTGAGGCACGAAGGTGCTGGCCTGGATAGTGTTAGATGTACCGCGACAGTCGTTGCCGATAGAATAGACAAACTGAGCGCGTTTAAGGCTCCTGGGCCAGACCAGTTTCTCCCCAGAGTGTTGCGAGAAGTGCGCGACCAGGTGGCTCCCCACCTGGCTACAGTCTTCAACAAATCGTTGGAGATGGGCCAGGTGCCTGGTGACTGGAGGGAAGCCAACGTGACCCCTATCTTTAAGAAAGGGGATCACGAAAGTCCAGGGAACTATCGTCCCATTAGTCTCACTTCAGTTGTAGGTAAATTATTAGAAGGGATAATAGCTGATAGGATCGTTGACCATTTGGATTCCTACAAGCTGCTTGGGGACTCCCAACATGGGTTTAGACGGCATAGGTCGTGTCTCACCAACTTGCTCGAGTTTTTCCACGTCATGTTGAGTGAGTACGATAAGAGTAGGGCGATTGATATACTTTATCTCGACTTTCAGAAAGCCTTTGATAAGGTACCTCACCGCCGGCTAATGGCGAAAGTGCGCGCGCTGGGTATCGGTGGGGAAATAGGTAGGTGGATTGAAAACTGGCTGAGGAATAGGCGGCAGAGGGTGGTAATTAAAGGGGCTAGTTCGGGTTGGGCCTCGGTCACTAGTGGGGTTCCTCAGGGTTCCGTTTTGGGGCCACTGTTGTTTATCATTTACATAAATGATATCGACGGTGGCATCGTCAGTCGGATCGCCAAATTCGCTGATGACACCAAGCTTGGGGCCAATGTTGGGACGCCCGAAGCGATCGAGGAACTGCGTGCGGACCTAGGTAGGATAGGAGAGTGGTCCGAAAAATGGCAAATGCCGTTTAACTTGGGTAAATGCAAAGTGATGCACATTGGCTACGCCAATCCCAAGTCGGACTACTCGATGTTGGGTAGTAATATCGAGGTGACTGATTTAGAAAAGGACTTGGGTGTGCTAATTAGCAGCGACCTTAAGTTTACGAAACAGTGTGTAGAGGTGGAAAAGAAAGCCCAGAAACTATTGGGTTATATCAGGAGGCAATTTCAGTTTCGGAACAAGGAGATTGTGCTCTCACTGTACAATTCCCTTGTTCGGCCGCACCTGGAGTATGCTGTGCAGTTCTGGTCGCCCACCCTCAGGAAAGATATTGAGAGGCTGGAGCGAGTGCAGGCGAGGGCCACAAAGTTAATCCCTTCCGTTAGGCATATGGGCTACAATCGACGGTTACGCGCCCTGAACTTGTTTTCGCTTGAAACTCGGAGGCTGCGCGGTCAACTGATCGAGGTTTTCAAGCTCTTACGCGGGTTCAACGATGTCGATTTTAGAAGTATGTTTAGTTTAAATGATAACCCAACTCGCAACAATGGTTGGAAGTTGGATTTGAAACGGTTTAGGACTAGTGTGTGTGGGAATTACTTTACGTATAAGATCTGTGACACATGG